>BGPR01000382.1:634717-687590 GCA_013235015.1 Araneus ventricosus | reverse complement strand
TATATATATATATATATATATATATATATATATATATATATATATATTATTACAAATTTAAACATACTTCTCTACTAATAATAAAAGAGAATGTGTGTGTTTCTGTCTGTGTGTGCGTGTATGTTTCTGTTTGTGTGCGTGCATGTTTCTGTTTGTGTGCGTGTATGTGTGTTGGTGTTCTACAGGACAGACCGCTCTACCAGATATCAATTAACTTGTACAATTTTTTCTTTAATTTTAATAACCTTTTGAAATATTTTTTGGCATAATATACAACAACACTTTTCATTATAGCAACTTAATTCAAATCGTTTTTACTGTTTATACAAATATTTAATTGCGATTTTCATTGTTTAAAACTAAAATAATATCCTAATACATTTTGCTTTCATATTTTATTTCATCAAAATTCTGTGGAATCTGTAAACCAAGCTCTCCGAGATATTAGGTATAAGAAGAAATATATCCAGTAAGGTGAATGATTATGGCTGCTAAGTTTTCATTCTTTTTTCAATATGTTTTAATTCAGCAAACGTGTCTCTGGCCTTAAAATGTGTTGCGCCATTTTAATGTTGAAATGAAATGCGTATTTTGCAAAAGGTATAAGAAGGTGAAGATGGTGCTGACAACTTCCAATTAGATGTTACATGACATGACAGTTATTTGACTCCATTAGGGACATTTATGTAGACTATGGACAGAACAGATGCTAGGCCACTAAAAGAACATGGGTTAAATATCTGCTATGTTGCTATGGGAATCATGAATATAAAATTATGCAAGATTCAATTGAAATTATATTCCAGTCGAACAAGAAGGTCCCCGAAGGCAGCTAGTTTAAAATATAATGAAAATTTCACAGAAGAAACTTTAAAAGAGAGCTAAGTGCTGTTTGTCCAAAAAGAAATCTTCTTAAGAGAAATACAATTTGTTACCCCTATGTTCAGAGATAATGATTTTTTTAAATTTCAGGTATATATAAGCACTCGATCCGGAGCACATGTGTTTAATCGTGTTGGACATCATGGTTTGCCATTTGACACGCTATTTCTTCGACCATACATGTACCAATTTTTTGACATTTTACCGTATCAAGTTTTCAACTGGCTTTTTGAAACTGTTTATCTCGATTTAAAATTTGATCAGAAAATGTACACCGTCAAGCCAAATCATTGTGTATTTTCAAAGGACCCAGCTTTGAACGACCACTTTGGATCGAAATTACTTTCCGGTGCCGTCGTACAAAAGCCAAATATTCAACGATTTACAGAAAATGGCGTCATTTTCGAAGGCGACCAAGAAGTCACCAAGTGCGATGTTGTCATCATGGCCACCGGGTACACATGGAAGTTTCCCTTCTTAGAGGAAGGCATCCTGGCTACGGAAAAAGGCAGGATCAACCTCTACAAGTGCATGTTCGCGCCACATCTACCACACGGAACACTGGCTATCATGGGCTTCTTTCTTCCATATGGGCCTATATTTCCTGCAGGAGAGATGCAGGCCAGATGGGTAACTCAGATTCTTGCGGGCAAATGCAAACTTCCGTCTCAAGAAGTAATGTTTAAGGACATTAAAAAAAGACATGAGTACAACGTGTCAAGATACGGGCCCATTGACAAGACCACTATTCGAGTGCATTGCATACCTTACTGCGATGAATTAGCTTCTCAATTTGGGGTAAAACCTAATCTCTTTAAGATGCTCTTTACAGATCCAAAATTGCTCCTGAAAATCTTTTTTGGGCCTAGCGTTTCTTACCAATATCGGCTTCAAGGACCCCATTCTTGGGAAGGAGCTAGGGAAACCATCATGACAACAATAGACAGAGTTGTATGGCCCATCACGAAGAAGAAGCCGGAAGAAGTACTCGACAACTTCTTTAAGAGAATATTACAAGCAATATTGTTACTTCTTTTGCCTTAAAAAGATACCCCTGTAATTCAAAATGTTGTAATTGCTTCAAAGTTCTACGATAAATTGGCGTGAAATTTAGTAATATCAAGTTATTTTGTACTTTTTATTTTCTGGGATAATTCAGTAAAAATAATGTTCTATATTATATTATCTACCTCAGAGAAAATATAATTGACATAAAAGAGTCCCAAGGGTAATAAATGAATAAGTAGCTGTGACTGAACGTGAGATATTGTGAAGATGAAGGAATAAATGAATCGCTAACTACAGAAAGAAAACAACTCCATTACACAAATCTTTTTTAAACTGAAGATGGTTATCTTTTTTAATCAAAAATGAGCCGGACATGTGTATTAGAAGACAGCCTCACACTTTAAGAAAAAAAATTACATTAAATCTTGATTCACCAAGATTGATAACAAATAGTTATTTTTTATGGCTTCTGTAAAATTATAATTTTGTGACTTTTTCCCTTTATGTGGTTTGTGATTCAAATATCATTACGAGGAATCTGCTACATAGCAGGTTTAATAACTGCAATAACTGGTTAACTAACTGTTTAATAACTAGTTAAATAACTGTAGTTCTTTGTTTATATATGTAATTGTATGTATTGCGGTATGCAGGACGGAATCAGTCATGTAACATGAAACCATCTCTCTGAATGAATTCCTCACAATAAAGAGTTAATCTCCAATAGCTTTATCAAATATCTGATTAAAGAACCCTAACTACAGTTGTCAATATGAAGACACAATGTGACATGGCGGCAGCTCCGGAAATTCCCTTTTTGGATTACGCAAATCAATTTGTGGATTAACCTTCGTTTCACTTCTAAAGTTTGCGTAGATTTTTTCCTTGAGTACAGTTTCCCTTTATTTGAAATATAGAAGCAAAGTCGCCATCAATCTTAAAGTTAGAATGTAACTTTCCTAAAAATGTGGAAAAAAATTAAACAAATATTCTTCTTCTACTTAGAAGCGTCAGAATTAATAAATAAACCGGATAAGCTAAAAGTACTCCTGTTGTTAACCGCTATCGGAGAAGAATGTTTAGATGTATATATAACAGTTTTGGTTTAAGTGCTGAGGACTAACAAAAATTCGTTCGATATAGTTATAAAAGCTTCCATGAATATTTTTCAGCCAATAAAAATACTCTCATTGCTAGAAATAAATTATTTAATAGCGTTCAAAGAGAAAACGAAAGTGTTGATTCTTCCGACACTAATTTAAATGTCTTAGATAAAGATTGTTATTTCTGAAAGCAAGAAGAACATTTAATGATAGGGGGTTGTTGTTCTAATTTCAAATTTAATAGCTCAAATATCGTGAAATAAAATTTTCTATCGATTGATTTAAAATTTATCTCGCTATTGTCAATAGTTCCCGAGAAATTTTATATTATATTAAATTATAATTATATATATTTCAATTTAATTTCCGTTTTTCAATAGAAAATAGTAAATTACGCAAGTGGAATATCATGCGCGTGATATAGTTTAGACGTAGCAATATATCTCATTATTTTTTGTAATCGTGATGATATAATTTGATAATATTTTTTGACAACATTCGACAAGCAGAGAAGTGCTTTGCTTTGAAACTAGTTTTTCAATCTATCGAGATTATATCTACTAGATTTTCTAGATTTTTTTAGACCAGGAGGTTTTTAGAATAAAGAAATATGTAAATAACTAGGGGGCTCTGCCCCCTGCTCGCCAACCCCCCCAGGAGATATATATATATATATATATATATATATATATATATATATATATATATATATATATATATATATATATATATATATATATATATATATATATTTCAATCACCTTTATTTGCTTCTGATGCTTTAACTTAAATCAGCAAAGAATAAAATTTGTTTATCTCGAAAGATATATTTTTCTTCAAATAAAACTTACAAAGAAAATTATGAAAGTGCATAAATAAACAAATAAATGAGAGTTGCAAAATTAAAACAAATATAATTATTCTAAAAATTAATTCTGAAAACAATTTATTTTTAATATTATTTATAAAGACATAGTAGTGTTACGTCATAGTTGATTTCCTTTTTATGCTATCCACTTAATCAAGACATAATAAAAATTTTTGGCCCTGAAAAGGGCCGTTTTCTTATATCATAAAAGTGAAAGAAGAATGGAAAAATACATTATTTTAAGATGAACAACATGCTTGCAGTTATGAAAATAATCAATGCCATTTCACAACATTTTAGCTAAAAAATGGACATATTAGGGAGGAAAGTGGCTTAAAATATGTTCACTTTGGCTATTAAAAATTAAAACACGTAATAATTATTTTGTTTTAGCTTTTTAAAACTAATAAGATAGCATTTTTAAAAATGTTCAAAAATTTTTGCTTTGTTAACCAAAATTTTAAACATGCACTCTTTTTAATGAAATGTTGCTGAAAAAAGTCTCCCCACTTGTATACATACTCAATCTAATTATTATTTATTCAGAAGAGATATACATTTTTTCTATGGATAGTCATTTATATTTTAAACAACAGAAAAATTGATTTGTCGACAGATGATTTAACAACCTTTTAGCTCAAAAAGGACATATTATGGAGAAAAGGGGCTTAAAATGTTTTCATATTAACTATTCAACATTAAAACAAATAATAATTATTTACTTTTAGCTTTTTAAAATTGATAAGATAGCTTTTTTTGTTTTGTTTTTTCAAAATTTACAAAACTGTTGCTTTTTTTAAACCAAAATTTTAAATATGCAATCTTTTTAAAGAAATGGTATTAAAAAAGCTTCCCCAAACATATTTAGTTCAATTTCTATTTAGTCAGGAAAGATATAACTTTTTTCTCTGATTAGCCATTTATATTTTAAACCACAGAAAATTTGAATTTTTGACAGACTATATAACCGAGTTAACAACATTTAGCTAAAAAAGGAATATCCTGAAGAAAAGTGGCTAAAAATATGCTCATATTAACTATTCAAAATCAAAAATCATAATAATTATTCATGTATACAGACTCACTCCAGTTACAATTTAGTCAAGAAAGGTACAACAGTTTTTTGTAGGTAGTGTTTTTTTTTAACTCAGAAAATGGGATTAATCGAGAAATGAAATAGCCCATTTCTCAACCTTTTCAATAAAAATGACATATTAAGGAGACATTAATTCATTTGCTTAATCGAAACTGCAAGACTTATTTTTTTTTCAAAAAATCTAAAAAAAAAACGTTATCTCGGACTTTCCGGAGATGTAAACAAACGAAATTTCAATCAATGTTAAACATTTCTCTCGCATATATATCTATATAAACAAGTCAAATTTAACGGGAAATCTCTCGAATGAGGTGGCAATTTACACCCGTTATACTATGACGGGTTATTTTCTAGCTATATAAGAATAAACAAAAAGGGAAAATAATAAAAATAATATAAATTACAAACGCAACGAATGCGCAATAAATGCTGCAATTCTAGGAGTGTTGTGGAAATATATCAAAAATCAAATTTCAATGGAGAGACGAACAGATGGAAAGTATTTCAGTAAAAAAAGAATAGATGCGTCTTCAGGGAAGGTAAAATCCGTACTATCTATCCATACTAAGCATAAAATAATTATAAAAATCCCAACACTTTCTGCGAACAGTGTTAACTACGGGTTCCAGAGCCGTACATGAAAACGTCCCCCAAAGCATAATACCGCCACCACCAGCCTGTGTATGACCTGCTGTACAAGAGGGGAGCAACTGATTCCGTGGAAGACGGCGTACCCTGACACAACCATCGACGTTATGAATGCGAAATCGGGATTCATCCGACCAAGCATCTCTTTTCCACTCATCCATGGTCCAGTCTCGATGTTCCCGGGACCACTGTAGGCGCAGTTGACGATGGCGCTTTGTCAACAAAGGCACACGAGTGGGACGTCTGCTGCACAGACTCATATCCAAATGCGCCCGCTGAACTGTGGGTTCCGAAACATTTGCGCTTGGACCTGCATTGTATTGAACTGTCAGCTGAACCACTGTCTGGAGCCTAGTTTGCTTCACCAAGCGGGACAGTCTACGACGTCCTTTTGCTTTGATGATGCGTGGACGACCAACACCTTGGCGTCTACTGCTGGTGTCACCGTCATTTATCCACTTTGCATGAATACTAACAACGGCAGATTGTGAACAACCTACCAGTCGTGCGGTTTCGGTGATACTCGTTCCGAGTCTTCGGGTCATTACGATCTGCTCTCTATCAAATTCGATTTGATCAGCAGCCTTTCCCATCACTCTCAAAAGTAAGTGGAAGAGAGAATGATTACTTACCTTCTCCAGCAGCAGTTAAATACCATTCTCACTTAACCACGTGCCCTCCACGTCATCCAGACGAGTTCATTGAAAAATAAGGGGATGGTCATAATGTTTTGGCTCGTCAGTGTATATAGTACTCCGGTAAACAATGAATATTTCAATAAAATTTGACAAGCTTTATGTTTATCTCCTATAGGCCTTCGAGTCTTAGGTATACGGTTTTACCCCACTCTCCCCTACTTATATTTGTAGCATGTTTTGAATTTTAATTGAATGAGATCATTTGTTTTAATTCCTTTTTTATAGTAATAAACGTTTTGAATGGAACGAATGACTTTGGTTATTTTCATTTTTTGATTCCAGTAATATTTATGGCCATGGATTTTTAAAAACTATTTTTCGACTGTGCATTTATAGTTACGTCACGAATTATGTGACGTATTAGAGTGGCTTAATGATTTGAGTAATGTATTTGAGTCAATGAAGTAGCGTAAATGAGTTATTTCTTTTAATAAGAGTAAAAGAACAGCTATATCAGTCCGTGTTTAGCACTCTTTCCTCTAGCATCTTAGTGGCATTTATGATCACACATTTTTCTAAACCTTTTTTTCAGGCGTGTTATTTGTATTTTTTTTGTGCAAAATGTAATAACGCTTGCAAAAATGTCTCCGAAGAAAAAGTCGTAAGGAGACGGCTATTAGAGAAGAATAATAACCGTTGAAATGAAACGTAAAATCATTGAAAAGCGGGAACGAGATGTGAGCGTGGCTCATCTAGCGTACACACACAATCGGTCTACATCAAAGATTTGCATTATCCTTAAGAATAAGTACAGGATTAAAGAGATAGATGCTTCAAAGGCGGTGACAAGAATACTATCTACGAAACGGTTACATATTGCCGACGATGTCGAAAGATTGCTTATCATATGGATAAACGAAAAGCATTTGCAAGTGGACTCGGTTAACGAGAGTATCATTTGTGGGAAATATAAAATGATTTTCGCCAACAAAGTTGAAAAGACTCTAGAATCATCAATGACAAGAAATATTTAATGGGAGCGTGACTGGTTCGAAACATTTTAGAGAAAACCGGCATCCACAGTGTTGTAAGGCACATTAAAGCAGAAAACTCCGACACAAAGACAGCAGAGAACTTCATCGGCGTCTTCGAGACGCTTTTAAATTCTGAGTTTTACCTGCCGCAACATGCTTTTAATTGTGAAGAAACGGGTCTATTCAGGAAAAAGATGCCGAAGCGAACGTATGTAAAAGAAGAGAAGAATGCATTGCCCGGACACATACCAATAAAAGACCGTCTCACGCTGCTAATTTGTGCCAATGAAAGCGGTGACTTGAAAATTAAACTGCTGCTTGTTTGTCGTTCAAAAACTCCACACGCCTTCAAGAAGTGTCAAATCCAGAAGAGCAGACTAAATGCGATGTGAAGGTCCAGCAATAAGGCTTGAGTGACCCGTGAACTTTTCACTGATTGAATGAATGATGTGTTTGTTCCTTCAGTAAAAAAATATTTGCTTCGAATGAATCTGCCACTCCATGCCTTGTTCATTATGGACAACGCTCATGCTCATCCTCAAGACCTACAAGATTACATCCTTGAAGGATTTAAACTCATCAAGATCCAGTTTCTGCTTCCCAACACCACTCCTTTACTCCAGCCTATGAACCAGCAAGTTATATCTAACTTTGAGAAGTTCTACATTAAAGCATTCTTGGAGCGTTGGTTTGAAGTGAATGAAGGGACCAATGTTACTCTCAGAGAGTTGTGGAAATATCACTTCCATATCGTTGCCTGCCTCAATCGAAAATGCATGGGAAAGGGTTACCAAGAGAACCCTCACTTCTGCTTGGAAAAAGCTTTGGCCGAAGAGTGTTGTTGAATGTGACTTTGAGGAGTCTGAGACAGTACCCGAGGAGGCTGTAGTCAGCGAGATTGTGTCTTTGCCTAAGATCATGGAACTGGTGGCGGATAAAAAAATATATCCATTAGCTTCTAGTAGAGCACAACCAAGAGGTGACAAGTGACTACCGAAGAGCTTGTGGAGTTGCAGTGTGTTTCACAACAGCAAGCTGTGAAGGAGAGTTTGTCAGAGAAGGAGGAGGTAATAATTAAGCAACAATCTTCTAACGGAATGAGAGAAACGCTAAAAGCATGGAAACTGCTGCATAATACATTCAGAAGCATCAGCTTAATAAGGCATTGGCTAAGAGTGCTACAAATTTATTTAATGATAATGCTGTGTCTCATTTTCGTCAAATTTTGAAGAGACGACAAAAACAAAAGTCTTTAGACAGCTTTCTATTAAAAAAGTATTAGGTATGTATAATAATTCATATAAAAACTCAACAAGTCTATTAAAACGCTAATAAAAATTAATAAATTTCTAAATGAGTCATTGAAATCAATCCTGCTAATTAATAATATGTATCATAAATAATAAGCTAAATATTTCAATTTTTTGTTTTGTTTCCTGCAAATCCAAATCATAGAACGTGATTTGATTGTTGAACGTTGGCAGATTTTGCTATAAAAGATAATATGAAGATGATTCACGCTTCTTAATAATCTTATATATAATTTTTTGAATGAACGTTAAAAAATGAACGCAAATGCATAAAAGATTTTGATTATTTTTTTCGGCATGGAACGCAGCTTTATTGAATTTTACATTGATATACGTGAAAAAAATTGTTTAGCATAACGAGTGACGAAGAGAAGATAGATTTGTTCAGCGAATGAATCTTTTAAAAATTTATTTATATATTGAACTTACCACGCAACAGTCTATGCAGAAATGTGCGTGAAATTGATACGATATATGAAAAATGCTTGTGGAATACGATAACATTATAAGGCAATAAATTTGCTCCCGGTTAAATTACCTGTCGTTTTAAATAGCGGTAGGCTACATGTGTTTGTCAGAAATAACAAAGAAAAATAAAATAAATAATGAAAAATTAATTGTAATTTAAAGTTTATTGCCGGTGATTTGATCGGTCATAGTATGGTTACTGCTATACTAGTCTTGTTTTCCAAACACGAAGTACGATGATGAGGTATAAATATATTTTTTTCTTGGTTGATTCGTCGAATTTTCAACTTCTTTTGTTCTTTTCCTCGTCTCTCATTCTGGCAAGTACAAGGATTAATGCTGAATGAGCTGCACAAGCCACTGAAATCATTGCTGATGTGTGATGCAATCAAGCATAAGATCCCAGTGTACCTCGGAAATATCCTAAAACGGAATGATAAACCCATTCTGAATATAATTTCAAAATATTTGCATATAAAATTTTTGAATGAAAAAATGCTAATGATAATAAATCACAAAATTAGTGGGAAAAGCTGATGCTGTATCATTGTACATTGGTGTCCAAAAGTCAAATCACAAGCGCAAAATATGTAATATCCGGAATAAAAATCGGTTTGATGTAAAAAAACACATGCCGAATGCTATTAGTTGCTAACAGTATAATTGCACACTAAAAAGGAGTATAATTTGATCAATGCATGCAAATGAGTCTAAATATGGACAGAACAAGACACCTGATATTTTCAGAATCGTAAGGTTAATAATGAGACAGACCATCCCGCATAATTTTGCAAGCCTTACAGTGGCTTGTCATATTAAAATGAGGTTGTTGGTCAATGCTTGCGACAACAAATCCTATTATTCCAACAGAGAGGTTTTAAATTATAGTGGGTCCTGGGAGAGGGGTGAGGTCGTGGAGAGTCACTTTCAAGAGCATTCCAAACGTTCTCTATGGGACTGTGAACCAGTGATCTGGCTGGCCACACCACTAGGCTAAAGTCCTCTTTCTCAACGAAAATCATCCAAAAGCTAATCTCTATGTGACTTCAAATTGCCGCCCATAAACATAAAATAAAAACTAACAGGCTCCCCGGAAAAGTCTCATAAAATATTCAAGAATCTTATATGAACCTTCTTTACACCATTTTGCGGTAAAAAAATCCGCATCAAAGACATATTGATGGCCATGGGGATCCAGAATGATTCCTCTCCATACAAGGAATTCAGTTCCACAGAAATAAACGATTTTCCTTATTTTGGACCGGTACCTAACAACGTGCTCTCTCCTGAAGAAAATTCGCCGAGAATTGCTCTGTGCAATTAATCACGACTCATCTGTGATGAGCAATGGCGGACTGGCCAGGTTGCCAGCTTGCCTGATTGCAAGTGGACCACTTATTAAGTCAATATGGGGCCCCAGGATTGTGTGTGTAAAAGAGAGAGAAAGAGAAGAACTCTTTTTCCTAGAAAATATCTTGCGCCTTTTCTGAGCAACAATGTACAAGGCTGGGAAGCAATAACCACACGATTTATATTCTTCTAGGAGGCACTTGGCAAGAAGGAGGGGATAACCCCTCTGCGCAAGAATGG
The DNA here is from genome assembly GCA_013235015.1 of Araneus ventricosus. Taxonomy (NCBI): domain Eukaryota; kingdom Metazoa; phylum Arthropoda; class Arachnida; order Araneae; family Araneidae; genus Araneus; species Araneus ventricosus. The sequence continues at coordinate 676,945 of BGPR01000382.1, read as the reverse complement.
TGTGACCCTTGGAGGAGGTGGCTAAACAACTTGCTTTTTGTGCATTTTGCTGTCGTAAAACTGACGGACGAGCGAACTCGCCTATTTTCTAAAGTTAAAAAAAAGTTTTCTTCGGGCCGCTAAAACTGTAAAAAAGGAAGGGGAGGATATCACGTAATTTGAGGACTAAAGGACGTCTTTGAAAATGTTTCATTTTACTGGGATAAATGATGTAGTGATATTAGTGAAATTTCGAAGCTAAAGATCATAAAGACCTTATTAAGAAATTCATTATGAGACCGCGTTGGCCTAGTGGTAAGGTCTCGCCAATAACTTCTGAAATATTTATTGCAAGAAAATTATTTTTACACCATCTTGAACAGCAATAAATTGTCTTTTTAATGATACTGATTTCATTTCGGTACAATTTTTTTCTCTAATTATATTAACATTTCAAAATTTATTTTAAACGGAATTTCTAACAATGTTCTTTATTGTCATAAAATTAAATTCAAACCAATTTATTGTTTCAGTAAATCCTTCATTCACGTGTTTTTGCCACTGCTAAAGTTATGATAAGAAAATATTGTTTTCTTTAGACATTAACCCTAAGGCAGACTTTGGGACGCAGAGGCCTAGTGGTAAGGTCTCAGCCTCGGGGCCGGAGGGTTCCAAGCTCGAAGTTACATTGAAAATCCACTGCGTATGTAGGTCTGATGCACGTTAAATCGAACGGAGTGGGGCAAACATCCTCCAGCTGGTGTGGTGCGGAAGTTTGGGGGAAGGGAGTGCCAGCTCAGGTGTTGTCCTCGTAATCTGATCGCGGTTGAAAATTATGAGGTCAGTCCTAAAATAGCCCTCGGGTTGCTTCAAGACGGGAGGTTAATATAGCTAGACCTAAACTAGAAGAAATTCATTATCCGAGGAGAACTTGAAATCTATTGAAAAGGAATTGGTAGATGATTTGAATGCAGAGTAATTATTCACCGATTTTCAGTCATCGTGAACTGACTTGCCACTTAATGAAGTGGACAACATGTCATACACTTCTGTACTTTTGAGTTGTTAATATTTGACAAAAAGTAGTATTCTTTAAAAAGATTGGAATTGGTAAACAGTTTGCACTTATTTTCAGTTTGGTTAAAAAAATTCTTAAAATTGTAGTACAGTTCCAAAATTACGATATGCTACACAACCTTCAAAATTATTTAATTTTCTATTGTAAAATTGTATTTATAGTTGGTATTTCTTACTTCCAATAACATGTATAATACGTATATATTGTAATTACTAATATATGTAACAGACTTTTAGATTAGGAGTAGATTTTAATAACTTACTAATTTTAATTTTTTATATTTATAATAAATAAAATTAAAAAATGTATACAAGATGGCATGTTAGATGTAATAGGGCCCCCTTTATTCATAACAATCACTATTTTTAGACCCAGTCCGCCACTAGTGATGAGAACATGCCCCAATATTGCTTTGTCGAAAAATGATGTTACTGTATCAACAGGGAACGGGTATCTTTCTGGGGAACGGGTACCATCGTTCTCCGGGTGTAAACGCTGTTCTCATCTATGGATCTGTGAAAATTTAGCCTATAAATTATTGGTCCAGTTGCAGCACCGAGGCCCCGAAAGAGTTCTCCAGCAATTATCTCTCTATGGGGTTGTGCATTTAATGCCACGTTTTTGTCGTATACTGGTGTCGTTGCTCTTGGACGACATTGGACGGCCTTCCTGTCAATGGTACCTGTAGTTTGGAATCGGTTCTATAACTTAGGTACCACCATTCAAACATTCTTTACCATTGAAAGAAGTCCGATTTAGACAGGCTACCAACGAGTCTATAGATAGCTTTCCAACATAATTCATCGTCAAATATATTCTGATAAATAATTTTTATTTTAAATGTCATCTCATATCCTGGTAAAAAGAGCAGAGCTGCACAAATATTTTCTCAAGGATTAAAGTAAACAAATCCTCTAAGAAAAGTCCTTTTTCTTTGAGCTTATAATTCTCACATTCAATGTGATATTTTAATTTCCTGCATTTTAACTGAATAATATAATACTTAGTATTTACTCAATATTGTTTATATTTTAAAGAAAAACAGTTAGCTTCCCGTATATTGGATAAGACTATTCTGTAAGTACATAATTTAGGGTAACCCTTTTGCAATTATACCAGGAACTCAGGTCTAAGGTACGCCCGTATTCCTCTAAGTACTGTGAACTGTATTTATCTCCTCGTGATAAATAATAAAATAATTGATTTTTATACGACGCGCAAGTGTTAAGACAAACAGTTAAAAGCTAAAGACAAAAAAAAAATTAAGAAGACGATGGAAAAGAAAAAATATTCCATTTGGCGGAAAGTCGAAATATTTGCATCACTCTAAGACCTTAAGGGTGAATCGGCTCTCCTGGGTAATGAACAAATGAATAAATGTGGTATAGTATATTATCTCATCAAAATTTTAAAAACTTGTTAGTGATATTTTAATATTTTCATTTCTTTTGTTTAGTATGCAAGTATTATTAAATTGTAATGATTTGGTTTTTTTTTTTTAATTAATGCTGTATTAATGCCCCGAACATAACGCAAAAGTAATAAATTAATTTTCGTTTAAAACTCCAACATAAAATCTCGTTGCTTTATTTGGAAATTTTCTTATGTGTATGGAGGTATTTAAAATTTGTTGATTTCTTTGAATATTTCATTTTCAAATGACTTTCAATATCAAATTATTAAAAGACTATAACTAATGAAGAAGATATTGATTTTACAGAAAACTATTATTCTTAACAAATAAGTAAAACTTTGCTGAATGAAAAATAAAACGTTATTTGCAAACATCACATAAAGCCGACTGGCAGTTCAGTTTCACACTTAGTTAATAGGGTGGACCGAAAGAACACAAAATTTTTTCATGTCGCTATACCACGAAACAGTTGCAAATTGATGTAAAATAAAACGAGGGAAAAATTAAGAAAATTGATTGATATCTTCCGTACCCCCAATATCCTTAAAAATCGTAAATGGGTAAAAAAGCTACTGTTTTTCAAAATTTTAAAATTTTTCTACAAAGGTTTTTATATCACAAGCTGTTAAGTATTCATGTTTTTAAGAATAATGAAATTGATCTTTATCAAAATACGTCCATAACTACCGGTGGAACATTCCCTCCAAATTTGACAAAAATATGTGAAATTACTTCATTATGCAATTTTTGGGTCCTAATCCTCAACATAAAGTTCATACATCATCTTCTCAATGACTTGTAACAGGTCGATGTATCTGGAAATTTTAAATTGCATTTGCCACTATTGCTTAGCCATAAACATTGTTGCTATTAATTTCACTTATTATTTTTAAAGTTTTCTGCAATCATAAAGCGCATTTCAAACACATAAAGAAATTCCAAAGAGGTTTCTTAGATTCGTTGGAATCTTTTAAAATTGTTAATTTTATCCTTACGAGTTTGTTTCTCTTTAAAGATATCACCTTTGTCTATCTTTATCTTATTTTTGCGTCTCAGCCCTATATGAAATTGCAGTCGACCTTCGTGTAACCCGAAGCCCAGGAATCCGAATTTCGCGTAATCCAATCATCTATTTTTGAATTTTCAGAAAAACGTTTATTAAGAAATGAAGGAAAATAAAAATTATGAAGAAACAAATCTAATGTTTATTCCTAATTTAAAATAAACATTTGAATTTGTATTTAAGAATGTATACAGAACCATAAATAAATTCAAACATAATCGGTTATCTTCTTTGGACGCATGGAACTAAACCTGTTTGACGAAGCGACATAAACAGCACCGTCGGTTGGTGTAGGCTTAGGTCTTATATACCCTAGTGGTGCTTCATGTCGGTTGAAAAGGAATATGTGTACCAAAGTTTCATCAAAATCATTCCAGCAGTATCCAGTTTTGTTTCAATCGGCCTGTGTCTTTGCTCAATCCTACATGAGGTATTGAGTAAGTATTTGTGCTAAAGTCCTTTTATTTGGCTTGTGAGAAACATATGTATAATGTTTCATCAAATTGCGCAAGTCTTATCAAATTTCTTGTGAATCGTCCATTTACCGCATGTATTTAAACGACTTTGTCCTACCCTAACCTCATCGATTAGGTTAGAGTTTATTTAGCCCTACAGTATTTTTAACTGTCTAATTTGAAGCATATGAACAAAAATTAATCAAACTCTGCCTAGTCGTATCCAACAGTCTGTCAATAGGCCCAAATATTTACATTTATTTTGAGGATTTTTGCCCAACCTATTCTGAGGAATGAGATTACAGTTTATTTACCCCTACATTATTTTTAGTCAGTCTGAGAGGAACATATGTACCCTGTGTCATCAAAATTTCTATATCTGTATCAAATTTCATGTCAATCGGCCCTTTTGGTAGAGATATATAAACAACTGACCGACACCCTACTTTAGAGGAATTGTGTTAGAGTTTATTCACCCATAGAGTATTTTTAATAAGGCTCTGAGAAGCACATGTAAAAAATATTGTCAAAATCGCCATAGCCATATCCAACAGCATGTTAATCGGACCTCATATTTACGTGTATTTTGACAATTTTGTTCCACCCTTCTTTTAAAAAATGGATTAGAGTTTATTTACCCACAAACTAATTTAAGTCAGCCTAACAGGAAGTATATGTACCCACTGTCATCAAAATACTGTCACTGTCATCAAACTGTCCCAGTTATATCAAGTTCCATTTCATTCGACCCATTTATTAAATATATTAAAATGACTTTCCCCGCACTACCCTGACGGATTAAATCAGCGTTTATTTACCCTATATTACTTTTAGTTGCATAATTACAAGTATGTGTAAAAATCGCTCAAGTCGCTCAAATCGACAATCATGTCAACCCGACTATTTGTTACATGTATTTTGGAGAATTTCGACCACCCTGCCTGATGGAGTAGGATATGGCTTATTTACCCCTACAGTATTTCAAGTTGGATACTGAGGAACCTGTATACCGAGTTTCTTGAAAATCGCCACGTATATCAACTGGTCTATTTGTTATATGTATTTTGGGAACATTGGCCCACCCTGTTCTGAGGACCTGGGTAAGGGCTTATTTACCCCTACATTACTTCATGTCGGCTAATAAGGACCTGAATATATGTGTACCGAGATTCATCGAAATCGCCAAGTATGTCAACCAGTCAATTTGTTACATATAGTTTGGAGACTTTGACCCAACCTGCCCTTAGGACCTTGGTTTAGGCTTATTTACCTCTACAGTACTTTAAGTCGGCTAATGAGGAACCTGTGCAACTAGTTTCATCAAAATCGCGAAGTATGTCAACCGGTCTTTTTGTTACATTTATTTTCGAGAAATTGGCCGAACCTATCCTGAAGGTTTGGGTTTGGGCTTAGTTACCCCTACAGTACTTCAAGTCGGATAATGAGGAACCTCTGCACCAAGTTTCATCCACATTGATGCAGCCATTCTGAAGTGATTCTGTATCACACATATATACACTGAAGTGCCAAACCATTATGGCCACCTACTCAATAACACGTTGCGCCTCCTTTGGCCTTCAAAACAGCTGCAACTCGCCTGGGCATAAATGCCACAAGTTTTTGGTACATGACTGGGGACAGGTTGTACCAAATGTCTTAGCAGTGGTCACGCAAAGTCGAGATATTCGACATGGTGGTGTTTGAGCTCTAAGCTGTCTTTCCGCCACATCCCAAATGTGCTCCATCGGATTAATATCCGGGGAATTAGGTGGCCAGGACATTCAGTGGAATTCATCAGTATTCTCTCGAACCACTCCAACACAATCCTAGCCTTGTGACATGGAGCGTTGTCCTGCTGGAAGCTTCTATTTCCAGTTGGGAAGACAAATACCATGTTAAGGTGCAACTGATTCGCAATGATGTTCAGATAGTTCGCAGCTTTCATGGCCTGTTCTACCACAACTACGGGTCCCTGAGCCGCTCATTTGAACGTCCCCCAAAGCATAATACCGCCACCACCAGTCTGTGTATGACCTGTTGTACTAGAGGGGAGCAACTGTTTGCCTGGCAGACGGCGTACCCTCACACGACCATCGACATTATGAATGCGAAATCGGGATTCATCCGACCAGGCATCTCTTTTCCGCTCATCCATGGTCCAGTCTCGATGTTCCCGGGACCACTGTAGCCGTAGTTGACGATGACGCTTTGTCAACAAAGGCACACGAGTGGGACGTCTGCTGCACAGTCCCATATCCAACAGTGTCCGCTGAACTGTGTGTTCCGAAACATTTGCGCTTAGACCTGCATTGTATTGGATTGTCAGCTGAACCACTGTCTGGCGCCTAGTTTGCTTTACCAAGCGGGACAGTCTACGACGTCCTTTTGCTTTGATGATGCGTGGGCGACCAACACCTTGGCGTCTACTGCTGGTGTCACCGTCATTTATCCACTTTGCATGACTACTAACAACGGCAGATTATGAACAACCTACCAGTCGCGCGGTTTCGGTGATACTCGTTCCGAGTCTTCGGATTATTACGATCTGCCCTCTATCAAATTCGCTTAGATCAGCAGCCTTTTGCATCACTCGCAAAAGTAAGTGCAATAATTATTACTTACCTTCTCCAGAAGCAGTTAAATACCATTCTCACTTAACCACGTGCCCTCCACTTTATCCTGACGAGTTCATTGAAAAATTTGGGGATGGGGTCATAATATTTTGAGTCTTCAGCGTACATACATACCTTGAGTTTTATATAGTGGGAATGCATGAGATGACATTGATACACTTTTTTTTGAAAAGCTAAAAAATAATTTTACCAGCGGCAATAAATGGAACTACTACAATAAATTTATACATTTGTTAATCTTATATAGGATTTCATTCGAGCTTTCTTTGTAAATGACATAATAAAATATTTATTGCACTTTTTTCCTAAAAATGGATTTGTATCAATCAGCCCCATACTTAGTTTACATTGATACGCACGGAAATATCGAAAATAATAATGATTAATAGGTGTGGGATAGAAGCAAATTTGTTTTGCCAATAAACTTCGCATTCCAAATAAAGATTTTAAAGTTTAACAAGGTAGCAATATTTTATTTTAATAAAAATACAACATTTTTAATGAGACTGAAAATATTAATGAGACTGTGAAAATAATTTATCTCTACAAATATTATAGGATAATGTGTGTGTAAAAATACTTTTGAGTAAGGAAATGTGTGCCTCAAAATCGTTTTGGGAATTTTAATTAATTATAAATTAAGAAAAAAATGGTATGTTCTTCCTTGATGACATATGAAAATAATGTAACACAAAAATAATTTTTACACCATATGAAAATGCAAAAAATTATCTATTCGATTATGCTAATTAAATTTCTGTACAATTTTATTCTCCAATTTTAGTAAATTCGCAAAAAAATATTTTAGACATAATTTACAACTATACTTTTCATTTTTGCAATGAAATTCAAACCTTTTTCAATGTTAAAAAACATAATTGCGTGTTTCTTTTAGATGGTTCTTATTTATGTTTTTTCCATTTCTGAAGACGATTTTGCAAAGTAGTTGCTTTTAAGGCGCATTTATACACACAGAAGTTACGTATCAATGTGCCCAGGATTCAACTGTATCAATCTACCCTAAGAGAATTTTTTACTTGAAACAAATATTCTTCCAAGTAAATGATGAAAAAACCCTCAAAACTTAGTAATTTCAGAAAAATAGGTGTTTTTTCCTACCTTTGGAGCAGATTTCTTGGCAGAAAACTTAATCAGTTAAAGAAATCACACAGGGCTTACTTAGAGTAAAATTTAATTAGACTAGAAGATTAGCGGTTTTATTAATTTGTAAATTAACTTTTAACTTAAAATGGCCGAAAAATATACCGTGTGCAAAGGGTTAAAGTGGCATATATATGAGGGGATGTGAACATCTTGAGCCATTCCAATCATCAAAATTTATGAACTGTATCAAGTTCCTTGCGTAGCAATATACCCCAGCACCCACTATATAGGTAATCGGACCGATTGGCATGAAATTTCATATAGCTGGGGCAATTTTTATGACATTGGGTACATATATTCTTCATAGGATGACAAAAATTTGTGTATGGGAAGAAAACGCTAATTCATTTCTTTAGAGAAGTGTGCTACAAAATCAACAAAATACATATAAATGCTTGAGAGATTGATATGATGTTAGATATAGCTAGGGGATTTTGATGAAATCAGATACATATGTTTCTCAGTGGCTGATTAAAAATACTCTATGGGTAAATAAATGCTAACCAAATCTCTGAGGGTAGGGTTGGGGAAAGCCATTAAAAATTCCTCTAACAAATGGCCCTGATGGCATGAAATTTCAGACATCTGGGGCAATTTTTATGATATTGAGTAAATTTGTTCCTCAAAGACTAACTAAAAGTGCTGAATGAGTTAATAAGCGCTAATCCAATTCCTCGGAGTAGTGTGGGCAAAACCGTCAAAATACGTGAAAACCATTAGGCTGATTGACATATCGTTGGGTAAGGTTAGGACGATTTTGATGAATTTCGGTACATATGCTTCTAATTAGCCAATAAAAATGTAAAGTATATAAATGCCAACTGATGTAAATAAACTCTGAGGTTTGGGTGGGACAAAATCTTTTTAATATTTGTGACAATCGAAAGATTGACGTGAATTTCGATTCTGCTGGAGCACTTATGTGAAACTTCTGGCATATGTTCCTAATAGGCCAATAAAAGCACTTAAGGGGTTAATAAATACTCATCGAATACCTCAGTTAGGGTGGAGCAAAGACATAGTCAGATTGAGACGAAACTCAGTACTGCTGAAGCTATATTGATGGAACTTGATACGCATGTTCTTCATTAACCGACATGAAGTACTTTTGAGGTAAATTTGCTCCAACCAAGTGCTTCAGAATAGGTTGGAGCAATGTCTCCAAAATTCACGTAAAAAATGAACTGATCGAAATGAAACTTAACTCAAAGTTTCAACATGTCGAACTAAAAATATGGGCTGGTTAATTTTTTTAAGCAACCCTTAGGATGATAATTACCAATAAAATGTATAGAAATATTTATTTAAAATGGCTGGAGCAATTTTGTTGATACATGTTTCATCAGTTGATTTAGGCACTTTAATTGTTTAAATTTTAATGGAAAAATGACTCCAACATTGTTCAAGAAAGAAATACTTTATTGAGAAATGGCCCCCTCCCTCGCACTCTTCTGGGTTAGGTGGAGGTGACTCATGGAAAGACATTTAACAAATGGACAGATTAGCATGAAATTTTGTTCTCAGAGATTTTAAGATAATAAGATGTCCCAAACTTTGTAACAATGTTATAAAAACATGTAATACTCAATACTTTGACACATAATAAATGAAAGAAATTTTTGTACTATTAATTTATTGATCTTTTCATAAAAAAAATTCATTCTCGAAAAATATTCTCTCAATAAAATAACATTAATAAACATTTTATTATTTATAAATAATAATTCAGTTTCTGGTCTTGCAAATGATTTGACCTGAAAACGACCGGGCAACGCCGGATATTTCTGCTTGTTAAATATATTTAAAAGTCATTCCCTCACAACTTTGATGGATTAGATTAGCGTTTATTTGCCCCTAAAGTACTTTTAGTTGGCTAATTAGAAGTATGTGCACCAAATTTCATCAAAATCGGGAAAAATTTCCAAAGTCGCCCAAGTAAAAAAGTCAGCAAAAAACCTTTAAAAAAACCTTCATGAACACTGCAGGTATTTCGGGCAAAAAAACCCTGCATCTTCCGTGCATATTTCTGTCCGAAACACCTGCAATTTTCCTGAAGGTTTTTTGCTGATTTTTTTTTCAGATGGAAAGAAAAACCTGCGTCTTACCTGCATGCTTTTATGGAAAAAACCTGCAGATAAAAAAACCTGTCTCTACAGCTAAGTTCCCACTTTTTTTCATCTCCCTTTCTTCTGACGTCATCTTAAAGATTTTCATCGAGTCTCAAGTTATCTGGAATGTGAATTAATTAGGACTCATAATTAAGCAAGGCTTAATTATTAATTTCAATTAATTTAATGAAATAATTTTTAATTGAACTTACTTGTACTACAAAACATCAAAATCCTCTTAATCGGGGATAGAAACCGCGTTCCTCGAGGTGGCAGGCAAGAGCCCCTATACCCGACCCGACAGGATTTCGAGAAGGTGGGATAAAATAATCTATTTAAGTTTTAACTTCACCCTCTAGTAGCGCCATCTAGTAGTGTAAAAATCAACTATTGCCAGAACACGTAATGTGTTTTAAAGTTAGCTTATCTGAGGGACAACAGGTTACTGCTACAGGTCTAAACAGTTAGACATGGCAAGCGATAGAAAATTATTTCCGAAAAGTTTCTTTCTTTCTTTAATATTTTTATAATGCTTAATACATTTTTAATATTTTTTATAATGTTTAATATGATATTTCACTCATAAATATTTTTTTCGCTTGTTTCTTTGTTTTAAACAAAAAGGTTTTTTAAATTTGTCAGTTTTCCTACGAAACGATATTGATATGACTTTAGAAAAAATATTTTTTAAATATTTTTTTCTATTCAAAAATAAATCAAGATTTGCATTACACTGAAAAGAAGAATTTATTATGTTTATTACAGATTAAAATTTCTTATCTTCGTGTTTCATATGGAAAATACCTGATTCTGAATCGAATGAAATTCAGTTTTTTCGCAAAGTTTTAAAAGTTGCATTTTCTTCAAATGTATCTTTTTTATATATTAAACCCTAGTTCTCTCTCCTTCCCCCTTCTCTCTATCCAACTTCAAGCTGTTTGAATCCTAGTTAGATACCATATTACATAAAACTGTATGAAAGCCAAATAAAATAAAAAAAATCATATTTCATGCATCAAAAGCAATTTTCATTTTTCTTCAAAATACCTGAAGTAAAATCTGCTTCAAAAAGATTCTGCTAGGTCATTGAAGGTAAATTGAAGTCTCTAAACTTTTTGAAAAAATCCTGTATAAAACCTTAAAAAAATCTGTACATTTCTCGAAGGAAGTCTGCAGCTTTTTTTATCCTTTAAAATACATGTAGAGATCTTTAAAATACTTTAATGATAATTTAGAAGTCTTAAAAAGCCTGCATGAAACCTTTAATAAACTGTGCATTTCCTGAAGGAAATCTGCAGTTTTTATTTTCCTTTAAAATACCCGTAGAGACCTTCAGAATATCTGAATAGTAATTTAGATGTCTTAAAAAGCCTGCATGAAACCTTTAAATAAACTGTACATTTTCTGAAGGAAACCTGCAGTTTTCATTTTCCTTCAAATTCCCCGCAGTGACCTACAAAATGCCTGTAAAATCTCATTTTTCGAAAGGTTATTTGCTGATTTTTTTACTTTACAAATTTCATCAAAATCGAGAAAAACTTCCAAAATCGTCAATCGGCCTATTTCTGAAGTGCATTTAAGAGACTTTCTCAGGGGCTGGTTTGGGCATACACATTACCAATCTTCATCGAAAACGCCAAGCACGTCAATCAGCCTTTTGATTACATGTATTTTGGATACTTTGCCCCACCCCACCCAGAGGGACTGGATTAGGGCATATTTACCCCGACAGTACTTCAAGGTGGATTATGAGGAACCTGCATACAAAGTTTCATCAAAATGATATATTGTATATATTATAATATGGTAACATTTAGATTATTATTTGATTATTTATATACCTAACTACCAGAGTACCCGGCGTTGTCCGGTCTTTTGCAGGTCAAAATCATTCGCAAGATCGGAAACTGAATCATAATTTAAAAATAGCAAAATGATTATTAATGTTATTTTATTGTGATAATCAATTTTTATGAAAATATCCTTAAATTAATAAAACAAAAATTTCTTTCATTTATCGTATATAAACAATATTATATATATATATATATATACAATATTATATACATTTCTTGCATTTTTAGCCAATTCTGGGGGCATCTTATTATTTTATGAACCCTGACCATAAATCTTTCATGCTAATTGGTCCATTTGCTCAATGTATTTCAATCAATGACCTCCACTCAACCCAGAAGAGATCGATATAGGGCCCATTTCTTATTACACTATTCTTTTTCTGTTGTTGTTGATCGATGTTGGAGTCTTTAAAAAAACATTTTAATAATTAACGTGTCTAAATCAACTAATGAAACATGTTTCACCAAAATTGTTCCAGCCATTCTAAATAAACATTTTTCCATATCTTATCGGTAGTTATCATCCTAAAGGGTTGATTAAAAAAGATTTAACCCCTTCAAAGTTTTATTTTGACATGTTGAAAGCTACGAGTTCTGCTTCATTTCGATCAATCCAATTTTTGTAAGTGTATTTAAGAGACATTGCACTAACCTACCCTGAAGGACGGCTTAGGGATTATTTACCCCCAATAGTACTTCATGTCCGTTAAAAAGGAATGTGCGTACCAAAATTTCATCACAATCGCTCCAGCAATATCTAGTTTTGTTTCAATCGACCTGTGTCTTTGCTCCACCTACTTTAGGTATTGAGTAAGTATTTGTGCTAAAGTGCTTTTATTTGGCTTCTGAGAAACATATGTATAATGCTTCATCAAATTGCCCAAGGCATATTAAATTTCATGTGAATCGTCCATTTGCCGTATGCATTTAAACGACTTTGTCCTACTCTTACCTCACAGATTAGGTTAGCGTTTATTTAGCCCTACAGTAGTTTTTAATTGGCTAATTTGAATTATATGTACCAAAATTCATCAAACTCTCCCTAGCCGTATCCAACAGTTTGTCAATCGACCCAAGAGTTTACATGTACTTTGAGGATTTTTCCACAATCTATTTGGAGGAATTGTATTAGCGTCTATTTACTCCTAAAGACTTTTACTCAACCTGAGAGATATACTCTGTGTCTTCAGAATTTCTCTATCTTTATCAAATTTAATGTAATCGGCCCTTTTGTTAGACTTATTTAAACTACTTACCTCCACCCTACTTTAGAGGAATTGTGTTAAAGTTTTCTTACCCATAGAGTATTTTTAATCAGGCTCTGAGAGACATATGCACAAAATATCGTCAAAATCGCCATATCCAACAGCATGTTAATCGGTCCTAATATTTACATGTATTTTGGCAATTTTGTTCCACCTTTCTCTGAAGAAATGTATTACCGTTAATTTACCCTCAAACTACTTTAAGTCAGGATAACAGGAATATATGTACCCACTGCCATTAAAATTGTCCCAATTAGATCAAGTTTCATTCCAATTGACCCATTTATTAAATATATTAAAATGACTTTCCTACAATACCGTGAAGGATTGAATTATCGTTTATTTACCCCTATAGTATTTTTATTCGCCTAATTAGAAGAACGTGCAATAAATTTTATAAAACTCGCCCAAGCCACTTAAATCAGCAAGCGTGTGAATCGGCCTCTATGTTATACATGTATTTTGGAGACTACTTTGACCCACAATGCCCTGAAGGACTGTGTTAAGGCTTATTTACCCGTACAGTAATTCAGGTAAGCTAATGAGGAACTGCGTTCCAAGCTTCATCAAAATCGCGAAACATGTCAACTGGCCTATTTGTTACATTATTTTAGAGAATTTGGCCTACCCTGCCCTGAGGCAATGGGATATTTTTTATTTACTCCTATAGTACTTCAAGTCGGCTAATGAGGAACCTGTATACCGAGTTTTATCAAAATCTCCATGTATGTCAACCAGTCAATTTGTTACGTATATTTTGTAGACTTTGTCTCACCCTGCCCTTAGGGCCTGGGATTGGGCATATTTATTCCTACATTATGGATTTGGATTGGCTGGATGGTTGTTGTGTCGTTGAGTTTTTGCCTAGCTCTTGATAGTATGCTTATAATTGTGAGTTTACCTTTGCTTTTGTGCATAAAGTTTTTGTAGAGGATAATTCACTACTTACATTGTCCAATCTCGTTATAATTTTTGAAAACTGACGACTGTGAGCGAAGTTATCTTTGTTTGAAAATTTACTGGAAACGCTCCTTCTGGCTTTTAGTCCACCTTGTTGATGGTAAAACGAATGTGTGCGCAACAGAGCTGTGTATGTCTTCAAGAATTGGTTCTATGTGAGTACTTATCTTCGTTTTCAGAGGTGTTTATCTCAATTTGTCTTATTTAGCATCCATTCAAACGGAACGTATAATTGGAAAAACATTGCTGAATTGTTTTGTTTGAGGTGACTGTTTAACCCTCCTCCCGTTAGGCTTTCAGATTGCTACGTTTAACGAAATTGTCACGTTGAGAAAGAAGGTTTTTTCCCAAGTTGTGTCGTACAGATTTATGATTTTAGGTATTCATTTATATATTATTATTAGAAGTGCAATTTATGAACTTCTAAAATTAATTGCTAATTATACCTTCTTACTCTCAGTATCTAGTTATCTCAAAAAACAATACTTCATTTACTCAATTCACTTACCTTTAGATTCAGAGCATCTTAGATCTTAAATCATATTTGCATATGCAAGGCAAGTATAATAGCATTTGATCATATAAATACCTAATTTATCTCTAGTCACAATCTAGCATTTTAATTTTCTACTATAATCAAACATTAATACTTAAACTGTCATATCATATGATGAGAGAATGTTACACTCAATTCATCACCTTGACATTCAGACACTGAGATTATCAAAGGTGATGCTTGATTTAATTTAAGTTTTCAATTTATCCCTGAAACAATATCTACATTAATTTCCAAGTAAATCTATAAAAAAATCATTTGCGTTGCGTAATCAATATTAAATTAGATGTTATTTTTTTTATTAACCCAGGTTACACCAAATAGTTACCTCCATCACTGTCATAGGGGTTGCAAATAAATCAGAGACGAAATTACTTTAAACCAATGACATTTATTTATATGAAAAAATAACTCCACCATTTTACAACACAATTCACATATCCTAATCTTATTGATTGAAAATCAGAATTATTACTACACATGAATAATGACAGAAAACACACAAAATAAGAGCATAATAAAAAATTATAATCAAACACAACAAGCATAATAATACATTTAGGGTCAACCCATATTATATAAGAAAATTCTAATTCAACACCTCATCCATATTCAAAATTTAATTAACTTTATTGCATCCTCAGCATTAATTCAATTTAATTTTATCTCGTTAATTGTATCCTCAGCATTAGTTCAATTTAATTTTATCTCGTTAATATCAAGCTCATATAAAAGAAATTTTTAGATAGTGGCCACTAACAGTTTAATTATTAATTATAATCTTTACCTAATTTGATCTCATATACGGACTCCTAATATTATACTAGTTGTCCTTTCGCTAATTAACAAACATACATATATATATATATATATATATATATAAACATGTATATACAGGGTGTCCAACAAAGGGCTCCCTGATTTTAAAATTAAATATCTCGGCAACGGAGATCGATAGAAGAATGAAACCAATGATATGTTTATTTTGAAAGCCATAAAAATTTAATACCAAAGTTTCAGAATTAGTTGCAAATGTTGCCAGCAGGTGGCGCTGTACGCTGTAGTCGTCGCACGGAGTCAGGAAAAAGGCTGTAAACAGTCCATTGCAAGCAATCGTTGCAATCGCAACACAATCGATTCAAGATGTGCACCTTTCGCAGCATAGAGATGGTGCATACCAAGAATGAAATTTTCCGTCATTCGCTTTTGTGTGTCAACAAAAAAAGCAAGCACATGCCAGGCAATTCAACTCTTCAAGCTCGTGCAGTATTGCAGGATTGTCCGGAAAACAGTATGCTTCCCTGTGCCCCACAA
This sequence comes from Araneus ventricosus, assembly GCA_013235015.1. Lineage (NCBI taxonomy): Eukaryota > Metazoa > Arthropoda > Arachnida > Araneae > Araneidae > Araneus > Araneus ventricosus. The sequence goes on along the minus strand of BGPR01000382.1, from coordinate 661,100 downwards.
GAAGAAGTCGTAGGGAGTGAGATCGGGTGATTATGGAGGCCAATCCATGTCTGTTACAGTAAATGTGGAGTAGTTCAAAGCAATTACTCTATTCTGAAAAGTTTCAAAGTTAGTTACCATCGGTGCCACCGGTTCCGTTGACACACTACAGAGAATGACGGAAAATTTCATTCTTGGTATGCACCATCTCTGTGCTGCGAAAGGTGCACATCTTGAATCGATTGTGTTGCGATTGCAACGATTGCTTGCAATGGACTGTTTACAGCCTTTTTCCTGACTCCGTGCGACGACTACAGCGTACAGCGCCACCTGCTGGCAACATTTGCAACTAATTCTGAAACTTTGGTATTAAATTTTTATGGCTTTCAAAATAAACATATCATTGGTTTCATTCTTCTATCGATCTCCGTTGCCGAGATATTTAATTTTAAAATCAGGGAGCCCTTTGTTGGACACCCTGTATGTATGTATAAACATTATTCTTCCAACTAAAACACATTCTTTTAAGAAATATCATACTGATCCATAAACTGACACATAAATAAAACAAAACCTTCTGAAAATATCAATAAATCATGTCTTGCTTTTATAAATATACGTTGACAACATGTACTAATAATATATCAACTTCTTAATTTAAATTGACATGAATCCTTATTACCATTTTTTTTAAATGTAAAACACTACAATAATGCTAAATGTAAGGCTTAAATATGTATGATGCATTACATCGCCATCTAGCTTTATCAAAACTCATGATATAGAAACCTATTTACCTTATTAAAAATTAAAATTTCAATTTAATACATTTGGAAATAAATACTTCATTTTCAAGCTTCATCCCTAGTTTAATTTCCTTTTGCATCATGAATTCACATATATCGATTAAAATAAATAGAACATATTACTTACTAGGAATTTTAATGTTAGTCAATCTTTTTGCAGAATCTTATCAATTTTAATTTATCTATACATGCCTGACAATAGAACACTCCTGCTCACTAAAATAAGAATCTTTTGCATCTGATTAAAACTTAATTCAAATATTTAAAATAGTGAGCCAAAACTTATCTGTATCAGCAGCATCTCGTGAAGAATCCAGGAACACAAACACAGCTGTTGCATTGATTGTTCACGCAGAAAGAATGAATGATAACAAAAATAATAATAAATAAAGGTTACGCAGCAGGTCACTGCATGTAGCACCAGCCTCATCAGGATATTGTCCGGATTTTTAAAAAAATGTGAATCTTTAGTCATTTCATGTATCCTCAGCCTTAACAGGATATTGTCCGGATTTTAAAAAAAATGTAAAATTTTACGTGACACAATGCGTGATGGATTGATCGTGAATGGACTTGACGCATGAAAAAATCATTCTTACATTTTCTCGACGGGGTTGATCGGTGCCAAAACTCCGACAGGGAATACTGTATGTGGCCATTTAGTCCGCAAACTCAGTGATGAAGGAGATGTCCCAAATGATATTTTACGACCTTCACTTCATGCTCCGTACGGCTTACAGATAATTAATTTCCATGTCCGCATGGGTTTTCTCATCCCGGACCCGCACACCACTTTCATCAGACACCCCGGGCCCATGCCCGAAGAAAAAATCGCGATCGTCCCCTCTGCTTTATTGCATCCTTCCTTTTTCAATGCCAATCCTCTCTGAGTCAGACGAAAAACCAAATTCCAGTCACTCCCACGAAGGGACCCCTCTATTTTTTTTTTATTTTTCTTTAGGAACGGGGCTCTCTGTTAGAAAAAAAAAACGCAAACACCCACCCACGATGGTCCTTGAGCAGTAACAGGGGGTCTGGTGTCTGGTGTTTCCAGGAAAGTTTTCCCTTGCTAGGGTCAATAACTTCTAGAAGCGTCGGTTCGTACAAGAAAGGTATTTTCCGCCAGGAAAACCCAAGTCTCGACTGAAGAGATATTTAGTTAAAAGTACTTTGTTGCACAACAAATAATTTCCCGAAACAAATAAAATATTACAATAATATTACTGCCTTATCATTAGATTTTTGCTAAATAAAAAAAAACGAATAACTTTTAAATTACAATTTAGTAAAACCAAGCCGAAAAAAATATATATATAAAATTTAAATAATTTTGAAAAAATTTTTAAATTTAAAATTCTATACAACAGATATATTTGTTGTGAAGTTTAGTTGAATCACTAAAAGTCAATTAAAATATTTATTTGTTAAATTCTAAAAAGGGATGACATTTAATTAAATTATGTAAAGCTTAATTGGAATATTTTGTTTATAAAATTCTAAAGACCTTAGAATTCTAGAAGAAAGTGTGTCCTAAATTAATTAACTACACAGCCGTGTATAATATGATAAATTAAGTAACTATTATTTATTTTTATTTTATTCTTCAAATCGATTATTGTATCCTTTGATTAACTACAAAAATGATAAAAAGTGTCTGATGCACAGCCATATATGATATGATGAATTAGTTAACTATTATTCATTTTTCCCTTGCTAGGGTCAATAACTTCTAGAAGCGTCGGTTCGTACAAGAAAGATATTTTCCGCCAGGAAAACCCAAGTCTCGACTGAAGAGATATTTAGTTAAAAGTACTTTGTTGCACAACAAATAATTTCCCGAAACAAATAAAATATTACAATAATATTACTGCCTTATCATTAGATTTTTGCTAAATAAAAAAACAAATAACTTTTAAATTACAATTTAGTAAAACCAAGCAGAAAGAAAATGTATATAGAATTTAAATAATTTTGAAAAAAATTCTTTAGTTTAGAATTCTATACAACAGTTGTCAGGTTCTGGACAAAAGGGTTTCAACCCCCTTTTGTGGTCATTTGCGCGCCTTAGGGTGGCTATTAGACCTGTTATCGGGAGACAGTGACAGATGACTTCTGACCTCGATTCTTTGGGACAGGATCCTTTGTTAGAAGACACTTCAAGAGTATTCTCAGAAAAGTAGTTGGGAATATCTTGCACTTTCAAATGTAACATGTTAGAATGGGAATCGATGAAATGTTTTTTCTGAAATTTCTACAAGAACTTTATAAGAAAAAAAGTTAAAATTATTTTAAGAATCTTATTGTTACAATTTAAATATGTACGTTTCAATGTTTTCTCCTCACTACATATTTAAAAAAGATATTTTTATCATATCGAAGTATAAAATTGTTGATCGGATTTAATTCTTGAAGCAAAAATAAATATATATTGTTCATTCAGCGCATTGTAAATGTATTGCAGTACCTAAAATCGTGTGTTTAAAACAATAATCAAAATTAGTAATACCATGTTATAATTTTGTGTCTTCAACATTTAGAAAAACAATTTTGCAAGGAATCTCGCAGGATATTTCAGATTTCGAGATAACGATCAGTGGTGTTTATCTGCATGTGATTACGATTTTATATCTTGTTTAATTTTCATATCTTAGTATTTGTAACCAAGGGTAGATCTAAGAATTCGTTAAATGGGGAGCTACTGTGGGAAAAAATATCTTAGAAATTAAAAATAACTTAGTTAAAATAATTATTGTAATCCTTAAAGTGCAAATGTTTTGTAGTACTTAAAAATGTGTGTTTAAAACGATAATCACAATTAGTAAAACTACGTTATAATTTTATTTCTTCAACATTTAGAGAAAGAATTTTTTAAATAAGGAATCTCACACGAGTCGGATTTGGAGATAACGATTTACGGAGTTTATCTGCATGATTACGATTTTTTTTTGTTAAATTTTCTTAAATTAGTATTTGCGACCAAGGGTGGATCTAGGAATCAATTAGGGGAGGGGGGGGGGAGAGAGACTGTGGGAAAAAATTCATTTTTTTGAAATCTTAAAATGATAGACTTCTTTAGGATATGCACATCTTAAATAATTTTTATATGGGATAAATCGACTTGCTGCGTTGTCATTCAATTAATTTTAACTGTCATTTTGTTTGTGTTCATGAACCCAAGGAAGAAACATATTTGATTTCACAATTCCGGAAAAAAACCAAGTAAGAATCTTATGTAATTATCAATGAACTTAAAATTCCTAATTAAAAGAAATTATTACGTTAAGAAAATATACGATTTTGTATAATCAGTGTTAATCTTTTCAGAATGAAGCAGTTAAACAAGTTGATTACATAGATTTTGTCCATTACCGTTTTTAAATACACTAATAAATGAAAGCAAATAAAAAGTTTTTATTAAAAGGTATAAACGTGCTCGTATGTTAAGTAAATCTTGTATAAATGTATAATATTTATATTCAAAAATTAAGTTTTAAAAGCATTTGAATTCGAATGTTCTTAAATTAAAGTAATCTTTTAAAGAGAAAATTGTCAACGTTTTAATTTTTTATTTCATATTCCTTTTATTTGTGTTTTAAATTAAAAACAGTTCTTTAGTTAGAGGCTAATATAAATACGTATATGTGCATATTAAAGGTTTATAGACATTCCATTTTATGCCCGTTAATTGACACTCATTTTGGATACACATTTATTCTCTAAATCTAAAAAATAACTCAGAATGATCTGCGAATTTTACGCAGGAGACTTCTGGCCCTGATTTTATGCTGCTAAACGCAATACTATTCAAACTGTCCCTCCCCTGACCACAGACACTCCCTCTCATTATGTCGCCGCGTGACACTTAAGGGAAGAGAAAAACTTGTAGAAGAAAAACCTCGGGTCAGACACTTATATGGAACTTTTTTTACCCGAGACACTCTCGGGTCTGCCGTTATGAGAAGAAAAAGGTTTACGCAGATATCTCGGGCTTGACGCTAGGAGAGTTAATATTGACTAATCGTTTGATATCTGAATAATAATTTCTTTTGGAAAAAACTTGGGGCTCACTCGATTTGAGTAAACCAAAATTAGTGGGTGCATCTAATTAAAAGAATACAAGACTTTTAAAGTTCAGAAGAATAAAATCAACAACTGCTGCTAATTGATTTATAGTAATTCACGACATTAATTATATCTAACTTGACCTAATTGAAGCAAACCATGATAATTTTGATTATAGTGAACTTGTAATAGTTGAATCTAACTATGGTGGAATCTGAAGAAGATGAAACATCGATAAGAAGGACACCAGAAACTCCCGATGTCGAGAATACTGTTGTCAGAAAGTCGCCGATCAAAGAACTTGTCGAAAAAGCGATTGAAACAAAAGCGGAAGATTTTTTGCAACAGCTATAGACATACAATCAGAAGTCATGAAGTTCATAGATAATATACCAAATGAGAACCTACGTAAGGATAATAGGAAGACGTTGCGTGAATATATGGTGGATTTTATACCAGTGGTTGCACGGCAACAAGCAGTTATGTGTATGATCCTAGGCAAGTACCATGAACAAACTGAACTCATTGAGGATAAGCTGCAAAAGTTGCAGAGCACTAATGAGGAATCGATACAGATGAACTTCGCACCGGCGATTAAAATTTTATCAAAATCAAGAAGTAGATCAAGAGGGAGAGAAAGGTATGAGGGGAAACTTGTACTACTCTATACAAAAAAGGAGAGAAAATTAACATTAAGAAGAAATTACAGGAAACAATTGACCCAGTAAAGATTAAAGTAGGATTAAGAAATATCAAGAACCTGCATAAAGACGGCATACTCATAGAATGCGCCAAAGAAGATGAAATAATTAAATTGAGAGCAGAAGATGAATCGAATGAGAATTTAAGGGAAGAAATTGTCATTAGAAGACCTATAAAAGTTAGACCAAAACAAATTATATATAGAGTGGAGGAAGATCTGGATATAGAGGAATCGACAGTAAACTTGAGAGATCGAAATGAAGAACTAAAAAAAGCGTTATAAAGCATGAATATATAATGAAAACCAATAAAGGAAATCACTGCTGGATAGTGTCTATTGATCCAGAAACATTCAAAAAAATTATTAAAGTAGGCAAAGGTAATCTAGGTTGGTATCGCTTGAGAATTCGTGAATTCATAAAACCGAAACATTGTTTTCAATGCTTCCGTTTAAGGCACATAGCCAAAAATTGCTCGAAAAGAGAAATATTAACGTATATGAAATGTGGGGAAGAGAGAAATTTAATTTAAAACTGCAATAAAGAACAAGGGTGAATAAATTGTCATAATCTTAAAGAAAGATTAATCTTAAAATTGAACCTAAAACATGATGTTAAAAGTCGATCGTGGGAATCTTATTTAAGACAAATAGATTTTATTCGGCAATTAATCGACTATGGCAGATCAGTTGTTTGCATTCAATAATAAATGTTCAAATCATCTAACTTGTGAACTTTTGAATTTAAACAAGGCCAAAGCGGCTACTGAACAATATTTAATTCGAAGGCAATTAATTATCCTTTGTGTCACTGAACCTTATGCAACTAACGGTCATGTCGGCGGATTCATAAACAAGTATACAAAAATTTATAGTTTAAGCAGCCCTCGGGATTTGATCATTTTAAACACATTTTTTTTCTTTTGTTCCTATAGAGATTAGTAGGGACATTATTGCTATTAATATAACTGTAAATAACAGAAATTTCATTTTTATCTCTGTTTTCTGCTCTCTATTATATGATATCGCACCAATATTACAACTGCTGCAGAGTATTATTGAGGTATATCAAGACTCATTTATCTCAATAAATAGAGCTTCAATGCTAAAAGTCCGTCTTGGGGCCCAACTGAACAAGACGAAAGAGTTAAAGCGTTGCTTGAGCTTGTCTTTAGACAGGACCACGACATAGGAAACGATATTTACTCAGCTCCAACATTCAATTCTGTGCGTGATAAAAACTGGATCGATTTGACGCTGACCAAGAACATACGCCGAGAAATTTTTAAAAACTGGGTTGTCCATCAAGATGTGCCAAGCAGCGACCACAATTTAATTACTTATGAGAAATTGGAGAGACCTAAAAACAAATGTTAGAAAATTGAAGATTTAAAATTGATGGATTTTAGAAAAGATCTTTGATTGATTGATTTAAAAAAACAGAAAACGCAGCTGGACACAATTTGGTGGAACCCAACATTAGAAGAAAAACGGAGTAGGGTCGAGCCCTGCGTAGACGATTCCAGTCTACTCGGGAGCAAAATGAGTGAATCCAAAGGAAAATAAAATACAAAAGGGATTATGCGGAATACCAGCTAATTATTGAAAAATGAAAGAGAGAATGCATGATAGAGTTCCTGGAAAAAAACACACAAAAGAACTTGATGGGTGTCATTAAAAATATATTGAAAGATAAAAAACTGGATATAAAGACAGCTTTAATTGTACAAGATAATGGCAAACTTACAAGAGACTTTGCAGATAGTAGGGAATATAAACTGAAAGACTATTTTATCATGGTTGAAGAGGACATACGAGTAGAGGGATGTAGAAACAGGGGCGATGATATTAAAGATTTTACTATCGAAGGAATGAGACATGCATTAAAAGCTTTAAAAAGAAAAGTGCACCCGTATTTGACGGATGGTCAATAGATTTCATTATGAAAATCTATATAGCCCACAAAGAATGGTTCAAAATGATTCTAAATTTATGTTTTAACTTGGGAATTTTCACAAGACGATGGAAAATAGCTAAGTTTATACTTATACCAAAAAATGGGAAAGATTCATCGAATTACAGGTCATAAGTAACTAAATTGTGTGAGTAATTACAATTAATATTTAATTAAATCCCAATATTCCTTTTACCCCTGTGGGGCAAACTACTGGACGAATTAGTTACGAGGAGACTAGCTGACTATCTTGAAGAAAAATAATTACTAAGCGAATTCCAATTTTGTTTCAGAAAAAGGAGAAGTACTGCGACAACTCTTAATAATATTGCCACATTTTCCCCATCACTCGTGTATGTGGCTGAGAGTTAGGAAAGCTGACTTCGGATCCATTGGTCCTTGGTTCGATCCCCGCTGGTTGCGGACTGGGTTTTTCTTTCTTTGGATTTAACACTAATTTATGCTAATTTCCAGAATGCTGCAATTTATGGAAATTTAATTAATTTGAATATAGAATGTTCTAGAGTCTTCTGTTACTGTATATAAGTTGTGGCTCTCCAGTTGAGAGGGTTGAATGAGATACGATCAGCTAGATCAAACGCCAGTGTTGGATTTCTAATAAATTGACATTTCTATACTTCACGTCTGCTCAATTAATCGTCTCACCTGTGTCTACGTGACAATATTATAGATTCTGAAGAACTTTTGAAAAGTCAAGAGAAAGTATCTTGTTTAATATCTTTAGATATGCAAAACGCATTTAACTAGGTCAGTTGGGGATTGATAAAGCAGTTATTGAGGTAATTTAAATTCCCACCTAAAATAGGTAAGCAAATAGATAATTTTATCCAGGATGTCAGTATTATTGGAAAACGGAAAAAATTGGGAATGCAATATAGGAGTCCCACAAGGGTCCAGCTGTGTCCCGGTGTTGTGGCTATAGGTGATTAATGAGGTGCTCAACATGAAGAACATTGAAAATGATGCATATATACAAGCCTACGCAGCTCGTACCACTTTACAAACACGAGTAAACCAATCAAGAAGAACCTAGAGGAATGTGCAAGGAGTTAAAAATTATCTTTCAGCAAGGAAAAAACCAAGTATTTGATGGTTGGATTTCGGAAGAAAATAACACATTTTCCAAGAATTCATCTTTATGGTTCGAGAATATGTCAAAACATGGAACTAAAGTATTTCGTACGTTGGACCAAAATTAAATTTTTCCTCACTTGAATAAAGCACAGAATAATATTTGTAACATTTACGAAAAAACAAGAAGAATTGCAAGAGCCACATGAGGCTTATTTTGGATGGTATCAAGCGTATTTATTTCTCATTGATACATCCAAATTTTATACAAAATAAAAGACATAGAATTTTACAGGTAAACATTAAGGAAACTGAATAGTAGAACACAGGACAGTCAAAGTTACAGTTATTTCTTCTTTCAGTTGTTAAATAGCGCATCTCGCGCCGTCAGTTATTATCCTCGAACCGGACATCCTCCCCACCCTGGTCAACCTCCAGAGGTATGACCAGTTGAATAGGACGAGTTAGCTCTTTACCGCCAAGGCGTAATACGCAAGATCTAACCTTTCCATCACGGCATTTGATAAGCTTGTCGACACGAGCTCTTTTCCACATGTGTCGGGGCGTTACGTTTTCATGCGATAACACGACATCTCCTTCTCGGACGTGAGATGAATTGCCGCAATTGTGTACCTGGTGGAAAGTGATCAGTTGTAACAAATACTGCCTAGACCATTTTCTCCAAAAGGTGTCTAGTAAGTCCTGCTGAATCCTGTAATTCCTTGAGAGATTCGTGATCTTTTGTTCCCGATCGGAAGGTACTAATGTTAATTTCTTGCCTGTCAGGAAATGAGCTGACGTTAGTATTTCATCGCTGTCATTTTCCTGCTCATAGACTAGAGGTCTACTATTCAAGGCGGCTTCTATTCCTATCAATGCTGTTTGAAGACCTTCTTTGTCTAGGAGGGCTCGGCCAAGCGATTTTCTGAGGCATTGCTTCGTCAAGCCGATTAACCGCTCCCACCAACCTCCCCACCAAGCCGCAAGTGGAACAATGAACTTCCACTTTATACCATTAATGGCATAAAACTGTTGTACCTTAGTTGAAGCTAAGCTATTCCAAAGAGATATAAATTCTCTGTTTGCAGCATGGAAGGTGGTGGCATTATCGGTATATATAGTATCGGGTAATACACGTCGACCAATAAATCGTTGCAATGCCATCAAGAACTTATCCGTGGTCAAATCTGAAACTAGCTCAATATGAAATGCTCGTGTAGTTGAGCATGTGAATAGCGCAATGTAAGCAGTGTCCAAAGATTTAGAATTGCGTACATATAGTGGACCTGCGAAGTCAATCCCTGTTGTTGAGAAGGGAATGCAAGTAGTCAGTCTATCCGCTGGAAGTGGAGCTTCAATCTGCGTACCACGAGGCGAATTAGAAAGCCTGCATGGTAGGCAACCGTGGATAACTCGTTTTAGAGCTTCACGTCCACGTAGAATCCAATAATTCGATCGTAGTTCTGAAAGAACAACCCTGACACCCAAGTGATGCAGACGCACGTGAGAGTGGCGTATGAGAAGTTGCACAAAAGATGAGAACCATCAAGTAACAAGGGATGTTTCTCTTCTGAAGTAACCTGTGCGAACTGCAATCTGCCTCCAAGTCGTAAATGATTTTCCTGAAGAAAAGGGTTGAAGCAACCAATCTTCGATTTAGCAGGTAGTGGCATAGATTTTTCGAGTGCTTTTATTTCGACATGGAAGCACTGCTTTTGAACGACGAGTATCCAGTAGTCTTTAGCCTTTTCAATTTCATCGGAAGTTAATTCCTGAAATAAACGGTGCTTAGACTTACAATTTTTCAGAAAACGTAGAATCCACGCTGTAACGCGAAGAAGTCTGGTATATGAGCTGAAGTATGACGCGTTTATAACAGGCTGAAATGTTGAAGTACACAATGGTTGCACTTTTGGCTTCCGAGCTTCAGCTGTGCATTGTGGAATTTCTTTCAATGAATCTGATTCAGTAGGCCAATTGTCTGGATGTTGACTCAACCAATCGGGACCATCCCACCAAATATCCAGCGACGAGGGTTCGGTTGGAGAAATGCCTCTTGAAATATGATCCGATGGGTTTTGAAATCCTGGACAATGTCGCCACTGTGATGGTGTCGTATAGTGAAGTATTTCTGTTGTACGGTTGCAGACGAATATTTTCCAACGATTTGGATCCCCTCGAATCCAACTTAATGCTACTGTTGAATCAGTCCACAGTGTTGCTGCATTGCGATCCAATGAAGTGTTAGAACATATAAAATTAAGTAAGCGAGCTCCAATCAGGCATGCCATCAGCTCAAGTCGAGGAGGTGTGATCCTTTTCAATGGAGAGAGTCTATTGCGACTACATAACAACTAGACTTTAGTTGTTTTGCCTTCTTGAAAACGAATGTATAACACAGCTCCAAAAGCTCTTTCAGAACTATCACAAAATATGTGTAAAGAATAATCTGATAAAGGTGATAGTCTAATCCATCTAGGTATACCTATGCCATTCAGTGATGAAAGTTCAGAAATCTATTTGTTCCACTGTTTGGCAATATTTGGAGGTAGAATTTCATCCCATTGTACTCCACTCAGCCATGTATCTTGGAAAAGAATTTTCCCTACAAGTATTGTAGGTGCAAAGAGTCCCAATGGGTCATAAAATTTGGCTACTTATTTAAGAAACAGGCGTTTAGTAGCCGGTTTCAATAAGTTCTAGTTCATGTCTTTGTCACTCATTTGAAATGTGTCTTCGTCAGTGTTCCACTTTACACCCAGAACCTCCGTAATTACTTTGAACTCCATATTCTCTTCTTACCACTTTCCTCTTAATCGTTGTGAATTAGTTGCCCACTTGGCCAAGGTAAGGCTAATCAATGCCATTAAATTCTTCACCTCAGAATAGAGTGCTGAAGCCTCATCTTCTGTGCATACTCCCATGACAAAATCATCCATGAAAATGTTACCTTCAAGTCGTTTAGCTGCCAAGGGGTAAGTATCAAAGTTCTTACTTACTAATTCTGGAAGACTTGCTGATAAAAGAAAGGGACTGGGTCTCAAACCAAATGGTAAACGTGAAAATCTATAAATGAGGATGTCATTCAGAAGGTGTGTTTTCCCATCTGCATCCTTTTCAGTCCTAAACCACAAAAGTCTTGTTGCATCTCTGTCTTCTTCACTCGAAGTCAGCTGTAGGAAAGCTTGACTACCATTACAAATTATTGCTTGTTTATGTAGTCTAAAACGTAATAATGTGGCTAAAATTTCTGGCAATAGATTTGGCCATTTCTCAAGTACTTCATTCAAAGATGGGTGTCCTGGTGAGTGGGAAGATCCATCAAACACTCTACCATATTTCGCATTATTATTTTTATGCTTCTTAACAACATGATGTGGTAAATAAAATGTTCTAGATTCATTAACTGTTGTTTCTGGAGCGATCTCCACTTGATTCTTATCAATGTATCAGTTCCGTATAAATGTTTTGAAAATCCGTGTTCTTAAACTTCGTTTGTAAGCTCTTCAAACGTTGTAAAACAATATCATAATTATCTGATGAGAAAGTCCTGTCTTTTTACCATGGCAAGTTAACGGCACGTCTGCCATCTATCACCTTGTAAGAGTCGTGAAACTGTTTCAAAATTTCTCTGTTAAGCGTAGACATCTCTTTTTCTTGGCTTGCTTTAATTCCAAGAGCCTCCAGGTCCCAAAAGGGGCGTACATCTTCATCTTCCTCTTGCAGGGTTACTTTGTCCGTACAGATGTTGTGAAAAGCATATGTTTTATCAAACTTTATGTTGGTCATTGATCTAGAACCTCTTAGAAACCATCCAAATATGGAAGACATCAACACTAGACTCTCAGTCAGTTTCTTAGGAGGTTTAACAGTCATCACGGTCCAGTAAAAGTCAGCTCCAATCAAAACCTCGATTGGCAAATTATCTGTTTTTTCATACGGATCAGCAAGTTTCAATTTCTTTTTCCGAGCAAAAAGAGTAATATCCGTTGGAACAGTTTGATGAGGTGCATACGTATTAGAGCTCTCAAATGCACTTAAGCTAACACTTGATTTGTTCCAAATACTGGACAATTCCAATTGAACTCTTCTTCGAGGTTGCGTTTCACTTGAATGAGACTCAAATCCTCGAACATCTAGGTTGTCAGTGCTGATCACTTTTAAATTCAAAACATCTACTAGACGAGTAGAAACAAAACTAGACTGAGAACCACCATCAAGAATACGGCGTGTTAATTTAGAGATTCCTGTGGGACCAGTAATAAAAACTTTTGCGGTTTGTAAAAGAGTAACATTTGATGCAAAAATATTTACCTGATTTGCAGTTGTCAAAGGAATAAGGTCGGAGTTGGAATTTTTACAAATTGAAACATGGTGTTTCCTTTTGCACTTGATACAGAAGGCCTTATCCTTTCTAGGACAACTCCTCACATTATGTCCTTTGTTAGTACACAAGTAGCAACGGCCAGCAGTCTTGAGCTTCTGGACACGAACATCTATATCAGTGACAGATTTGCAATCCTGTGGCCAATGTCCTGCAACATTACAGAAGGGGCAAAAAGGTGTTGGTTTCTTTGAATAATTCTTTGGCTTGTATTGAGTCTTCGAGTTAACATTAAATGCTGCTTTGCATGGCAAGGCACAAAATTCGTCGGTTTGTTCACCTTTAATTTTCAAAGTAGTAAGAGCACCCTCAACTTCTTCAGAAAGAAACTCTCGCAGTTTTGAAATGTCACTTTCTGATATTTTTTCCCGTTTGGCTTGAATTATCCATCGTTGACAAACATCATTTGGGAAAGCACGTAGAATTTTGGGCGTTAAAATTCGGCCGTATGTATTTATATCTTCTCCCAAGGCAGTTAAAGCTTGAAGCCTCCTGTTACACTCTATAAAAATATTATTTAGAGATATTGGCGTTGGGTTAGAAACAGGCGTTATATTTTCCAAAAAATCTAAATGAGCTTGGATAATTCAATTTTTATCGCCATACCAATTTTTAAGATATTTTTTACTGTTTCATACGTTTCAGCAGTTATGCTTATTCCATCAACTAAACGCGTTGGTTCATCTTTCAAATAGCCTCTTAGATAGACATGTTTATCTATTGCAGGAAGTCGTTGGTTTAAGTCCACTGCAGAGGAAAATTGCTCAAACAATATATGAAATTTTTCTATATCACCATCAAATGGCTCTATTTTCATTGTAGGTAATTTTACAGTGGATTGAATGTAAGTCATAGGTGCATTTGGCGAGAAACCGCTGGCATAGGATGAAGGAAAGGGATAGTAAGGCGCGTTCATCGCTTCATTTGGCGAAATGGCGGCATCTGGCGTCGAATCGATGTTTGGAACTTTAAAATTTTCTAAGGCTTTTCGCGCTTTAAATATAGTCAATTTTGTTTTATCTTCATAATCTGCACATTCAATTATATCAAGCTCAAATTCGTCAGCAGAAAGTAACGCATGAATTATGTCATCTAAAATTTTTAACTCTTTAAACGTTTCTGACAGGCGACTTGATCGTAAAATCTATTTCTTCCTGTGAACCGTTAATGCTGAATTTATTGCAGAAACGAGTGATGTTTCCTCTAACATAACTTCTTTTCCTTTTTAAAAGAAAAGCCTCGTTGTTGTTTCTACCGTTGTTTTCATTCTCATTTAACGAACTTTGACGTTCATTCGTAACGGAAGCATTTGCATCATTCATAGACATTTTGCGTATTCGTAAGAAAACAAATTAAAATAGATTTACCTCTCTGTGTCCGTGAGTTCAAACGGGTTGTTTCGGCACCATTATGTTATGGTTGGTATCAAGCGGATTTATTTCTCATTGATACATCCAAATTTTATACAAAATAAAAGACATAGAATTTTACAGGTAAACATTAAGGAAACTGGATCGTAGAACACAGGAGAGTCAAAGTTACAGTTATTTCTTCTTTCAGTTGTTAAATAGCGCATCTCGCGCCGTCAGTTATTATCCTCGAACCGGACAAGGCTTAAGGTCGGAAATAGTAAAAGAAATATATTCGGTAGTAATTGAAACGGTCGTAACGCACGGAATTGAAATTTGGTACAGGACTATAGTGAAACAAAAGAAAAAGCTACTTCCAATACAGAGAATGTCGTTGATTACAATTACTAAATGCTGCACCACCGTCTGAAATGGGGCACTACAAATTTTATCTGGCTGTACACCACTTGACATGAAAATAGAATTAGAAATTGAAGTTGCGGAACAGATCAGAATTATAAAAAAAGAAGAAATATATGAGGGATTACAAAATTTTGACTGTGAAGAATTGATGGAACCTTGGGATATCATGAGTATTCGATGGATCTACTTTAAGTCGTAAATCATAAATAGTTAACTTTAAGTCATAAATAGTTCTTCAGTTTTCATTTTATTTCAATAAATTATTTTGTATAATCTATAAACGATCTCCTCATTTTAATGTTAGAATCACATTCGCATTTTTCATGAACCGAATGTTTCAGGTATCAAACGAATGAAAGCGTTTCAAGCCGTGCTATTGACCTCACAACCACCTCTTGTACAAGATAATTTGGTGAGGGGAAATAAGCAGAAGTCTGGGAGACGTCTGAATGCGTTACAACTCTTGCGCCTTCTTTGGGAGGAGGCGTCGAGTGTTTCGTGACCCCCCTAGGTGACCCCCTCTGGGTTTAAGGGTTACCGAAGGAACATCAACCAATCACAGATTTGTCCGCCAAACGTCCGGATTATTCGCGCCGAATGATGCAGGATAACGAGTGAGATATTCCACAACATTATTCTTAAAATATTGGCTGTTTTTCCTGTGCTAATAGGGCTGTTAAGCGTAATATCCAAACGGATTACAACACGTACCAACGGCTTATGGAAAATGATCTGGTTTCGGATTCTAGGACGTTTTGGTCTTATTTTAAAAATAAAAACATTAATTATCCTGATAGTTTATTCTATAATAACGTGCGCTATAATAATGATGGCGATATCGCAAATGCATTTGCTGATTATTTTAGTTCTGTTTTCAAGCCTAGCACGGACTTTGATGGAAATGATGAATGCAAAAGCGACTGCGTCTGTGATCTAGTCAAAATCGAAAATGTTACCTGTGATGATGTGGTTTTGGATATCAGTGAATAGAAATCCTCCCTAACTGTGGGTGTTGATAATATACCTTCTTTTATTATTAAAGGATGCTCAGAGTTTTTGATTTATCCCCTTGTTGTTCTGTTTAACCTGTCGTTAAGAACAAAAGTGTTTCCTGAAGTCTGGAAGCAGACAAAAAATATTCCTGTTCCTAAAAAGGGTGATGCACAGAATTGTAAAAATTATTGACCTATTGCTATTTTAAGTCCTTTTTCTAAGAGGTTTGGAAGTATAATCAATATAAAGCTTAACAACCAAGTTAAAAACCTAATTTCTACATCTCAACACGGGGTCATACCAAAGAGCTCAAGAACCACTAATTTATTCTGTTTGACAGATATAATTATTTCCTCATTTGAATCTGGTTCTCAACTTGATGTTATTTACATCGACTTTTCTAAGGCCTTTGACTCTATCGATTTTGGCATTCTTTTAAAATAGTTACAAGGTATTGGCTTTCATGTAAATCTGATTGATTGGCTTCTTTCTTACTTATGTAAGCGATCACTCTATGTTTATTTTAATAATGCACTTTCCCATAAGTTTACAAGTACTTCCGGTGTCCCACAGGGCTCTAATCTTGGACCTCTCCTTTTTATTTAATTCATTTATGGCCTTACCTGTGTTTTTAAGTACTCTGGATGCTTTTTATTTGCTGACGACTTGAAATTGATTGGTTCAATACGTTCCGATTTAGATTCTGTTCTTTTACAAAGAGATCTTGATTGTCTTTTTAAGCGGTGCATAGACAACAGATTACACTTGAACATTGAAAAATGTAGTTTTCTTAGTTACACTCGAAAGGCTCAACCTTTGATTCATGTATACAAAATTAACAATCTTGTTTTATCACGCTCAAATACAGTCACTGATCTTGGTATCATCTTTGACCTCAACTTTGATTTTTCCCAACACATCAATACCATGGTCTCTAAGACATATCGGAGGCTTGGATTTCTTAAGCGTTGAACCAGAGAGTTTTCCAGTGAACTTACCCTCAAGGTCTTGTATTGCGCTCATATTCGTTCCAATCTGGAATACTGCAGTATTATCTGGAATCCCAATTACCGAAACAAAATAGAAATTATGATTACCCAATAACAAAAAAAGGATTTTACTTGCATGATGTATCTTCTTCAGTCCTACGCAATATTTTTAATATGCCTAGTTTATCCTCCAGACGAGATGTTTCTTGCGTTCTTTTCTTTTACAAAGTTATTAATGGTCCACTTGATTGTAATGATATAATGAGCTCAATGTATTTCGATGTGCCCGCCAGATATTTAAGAAACCAGAGTTCCTTTCCAAATTTATATTCAAAATTTAATTATATTAACAGTTCTCGTTATACAGGTTTTATAAAAATTTTAACACGTTCTCTGTTGAACTTGACATTTTTAATATGTCTCTGGGTGCATTTAAGTCGAAATGTTTGCATCTTTTAAATGCATGATATGTTTTATTTTCCCTTTCTACAACATTTTAGATTTTTATGCGATTTGATTTTCCGTGTTCTTTTGTATTCGACCAGTTTTTTGACGCCGTGTTTGATTTATTTTTTATCTTAAGTGTTGTATTTTTTTTTATCTCAAGTGTGTATCTACGTTTTTAAACTTTTATGCTCCTGGTGTGTTTTTATTAGACTCGGTGTTTGCGTGTTTTGACTTTTTGACCCTTGCCTTTTGGAAATGAACTTTAATTTTTTTTAAAAATACGGCTTTTGGTGTCATAGTGTCTCTTAAAGTTTTTGTGATTATGTATTTTCGTTTTTAATTATATATACGTTTGCATAAGTTTTATGATTTTATATATTTTCTGTGTTCTACTTTTTGCTTTCTAAGGCATATTTTTTTTATTTACTCATTGTGAATTTCGTTCTTTGTGTGTTTGTCAGCAATCTGTAAATGGAGTTTTCTCTGTAGTGTGCTTTTCTTTAAATAAATAAATAAATATAATTAATATAAATTTTTTATGTCTTTTTTATTTTGCATTTTAATAATCTCTTTACTGTTAGACAGAATCAATCGATGCTTTGTACCTTTATTCATTAAATCTCTAAGTTTTTCACATCTAACTATATTTATATTTCCAGTAATTGCATGCCTGTGATCTTCATTCAATAAATTATTATAATTTTTACAATTGCAATCATCACTCGTATTACTTTCTTTTATACTATTATAGTTAAATATCATTCTGCAAAACTGTTTGTTATATTTAAATACACGTTTAATTTCAATAGATTTTATAGGACCTTGGCGACCATTTTGGCTACTTGGCATAAATTTGGTGATCTTGGCGACAAATAGATAATTCCAGAAAATGCGACCCTTTTCTCGATATCTCTTTTAGGAAAGGGAATGAGCTTGAATATACGAGAAAACTCAATGTGACGTCACGGCTTGTCGGAGAGAGTATATAAGGACCGCGTTTGGATCAGAGAGAGTAGAGTGTTGATCCACTTGAACGACTTTGGAGTTGCGTCTGCAGTGGGTTCTAGAAGCCGGTGTGCTGAGCGCTATTGAAAGTTCTGTTATTGCCGTTATTAGTGATTTGCTGACTTTGTTGCTAAGCCTCAAAGCGCTGAACTTTTATTACCTGTGAGTTGTTGTCTTTTTACATTGCTAATCTGTGCAAGACCTATTGTTCCCTGTTGCCTGTGTTACGTGTTTTAATGCACATTTGTGAATAAACATTCATTCTCCATTATCTTGCGTGTTGGACTGTTTACACTATACACGCAGAGAAAGACTGTTGTAACAATAAAGTGAATTCCTAATTTTCTATGGAAGGCTTGAATTATATTCGTAATTTGTCTATCACGTAATTTTGAATCAATATAGTTATCTCTATTAATGATATGCTCATTATATAGTTTTTTGTAATAGTATTTACAAATCATAGCAAAGTTACTGGGCACTTTGTCTATACAGACTATAACAAAGTCTCTTTGCAGCTCTTTTAATAGTTTTTAATATCTTAATATCTAATATATTTATGAGATTTAAAGTTAAATTGAAAAAGATCATATAATGTATTTTCTTTATATTCATTAAATGCCTCTAGTGGCAGAATATATTTAATTGCCATATTTAATATAAATCTTTCGAGGTCTTTTTTAATTTGGATTTTAATAATTTCTATACTATTAGCCACAATCAATCGATGCTTTGTACCTTTATTCATTAACTCTCTAAGTTTTTCATCTCTAACAATATTTAAATTTCCAGTAATTGTATGCCTATGATCTTCATTCAATAAATTATTATAATTTTTACAATTGCAATCATCACTCGTGTTACTTTCTTTTATACTATTATAGTTAAATATCATTCTGCCTAAATGTTTGTTATATTTAAATGCACGTTTAATTTCAATAGATTTTATAGGAAAACAACTAATATATTTATCTAAGTATACCAAAAAATTTATAGTTATCAGAGCTTTTGTTCATATATAGGAAGGTACAATATTTAATATCTTTCTTTTGTTAATGTTTATAGATAATTTGAATTTTTTTAGATATAAATTTGAAGATATCTCTAATCAGGTCCCAACCATGTGAATTTTGCATATTTTCCAGAATTAAGTCTCTACTTACTTTTATTTCCTTTTTGTTTAATCCAAACATATAACGTTTAATCTTTTTGATGTTAAACTTTGTCGAAACTCTTAGAAAGTTCCATTAAATCTTTATTGATCACATTAATATCTCTATTTTCTCTCTTATGTCTCGCTATACTAGATTTACTATGCTTTTTCCTATATTGGATGCTTTTAATTTATCGGAATATTGAGAATAACTACTTTTAATTACTTGCGAAATGTTTTTTATTAAAATACAAAACATTGAGTCCATATGGATAAATAGTGTTGTGATGATCTATGAAAAATTTTCCCACCATAATCTATATTTTAGATTGGGAACTATCTTGATGATATTAATTTCTACATTTTCAAAACTGGAATAATTCAGCAAAGGGATCATGGACTAAGAAATGTTTCAAAGAGGTTAAATTCAATAGCCTATACGGCAACTTTTACTATAACCAAGTGTTGACAAGTCACGGAGTGTTTGGTGCGCATCAAGAGAGACTATTAGGCAAAGATGGAGGCTGTCCATGTAGTGTACAAAATGAGACTATTGATCACATTTTATTAAAATGTAAAATTTGGGGAAAAGAAAGAGACGATTTTTCAAAGGCTGGCTCCAAAAAGATATTTATGACATAGCATTTTATTCGCCTTACAAATAAGGCGCTATTGACATCTTTATAAAGCCCATGACTTCACGTTTGACTTCCTGAGTTGGGATGGAGATCTTTCTGCGTTCCTTTTGTTTTATTTGCTATATTATAATTGTTTTATTTGTTATGGAGTGGCGGTGAAAACTCAGGCCTACACAAACATTTCAGTGGTACTGGAGAAAGAGTTGGCTGCATTTGTGCTGAGTGGGCTACAAAATTCCGTGCGACTTCGGCCAGATAGGAGGAACTTTTGTATTTGGTACAGTACCTCAATATACATACATACCCCTACAGTACTTCAAGTAGGCTAATGAGGAACCTGTGTACCGAGTTTCATCAAAATCGCCAAGCATGTCAGCCAATAAATTTGTTACATGCATTTTGGAGACTTTGTATAAACAGGTCCTGAGCACTTGGGTTTGGGCTTATTTACCCTTCTTCAAGTCGGCTAATCAGGAACCTGTGTACCAAGTTTTTATCAATATTGGTGCAGCCATTCTGAAGAGATGATGGAACAAACCTGTCGTATCATAAATTTACCATGCGACTTTCTTCTGAATTAGAGGTTAGAATCATCTTTGTTTTTCACGTTTACGCTATGTGATAAATTCTTTTTATCACAACTCCTTACGAAATTTAATTTATATCTACTACAAGTATCTTGTTTTACTCCTACACTCCGAAAACGAGGATTTTCCGTTTCAGTTCGATATACTCTAGATGACACTTGCTGCCCTTACCCACTTTTTATTTCTAACTTTGATGGAGAGTGCTAGAGTTCGGACTTAGCTGGACAATAATTGGTAATCCTAAATCTTTTTTCAAAAATAAGATCTAGAATGAAAATACAGTGTAAAAAGATTTTGCTAATATGCATCACTGTTTTATTTGAATATGAAGTCATCAGTTACATTGCTTGGTACTAGATTAACTAGCAAAAGAGTCAATATTTTTCAGCTTTTCAAAGAAAATTAATTAATTTTCTATTTTCTTATAGCCGTAAGTAACGAATGCAATGTTTAAAAAAGTATAATATTTTTGCAAACATTGCATTCGTAACATTCAGTAATTTATAAACATTGCTTTTATAGGATCCTTAATTATAAAGAATCATATATTTCATATATTTCTTCCATTAATAATATTTAGGGTTCATGGTCTTGGAAAAATTGAGAAGATCAGACCAAGTTATCATGGGACGAAATCTTCCTCAGAGACACTATACAGAAGGAAGTCGGGTAAGACGACGAAGAGTGTAAGATGACGATTTTCCCTAGATGACTGCCCCGATTCTGTATCATCTGAGGACAATAGCAACCAGCTACCCGTGTCACACAAAAAGATTCCAACGTTTATTATTATTATTCACAGTACGCGGTAATGTGCTTTTTAGTTGTTTCTACGCAAAGTTTGGTTGTTGTTTGGTAAGGGATAGTGCTTACGGAGTAAATATTTTTTATTTATACATATAATATACGTAAAGAGATAATCAAATAGTTTTCCATAATGTATTATTTTATCTTTTCTGATCAGCTGATATCCTTCAATGTTTTTTTGAAATAGAAAAGCGAAGTCGGGCAAGAAGACGAATTAGGTGGAGGGTAAGATGTTGAACCACCAACCGTGTTACCTTTTGAGCTCATCGTGCTATCTGACTGCCACCTTCCCTTCCGGAAACTCACTGACTATCCAGTGAAAAATGAGAATCTCATTAAAAAAGCAGATAAAGAAAAAAGAAGATAAACGAAAGCTGTGGAAGCTGAAGAAGGTGAAGTTAATAAGACTAAACTCAACAAACCTGCTAAAAATTCTACAAAAAAGAAGAAAGTAAATAAGCGACACCTCTGAGAGAAGACTATTCATTCATTTCAATTTCGTTACGTTGACGCTGATGACAATATGGACCCAGAGGACCTGGACAATGAAGAATGCATCATTTGCAGTGAGCAAAGAAAAACGGAAATGGGATTCCAATGTTTTATGTACAAACTCTGTCCCCATTTCACCTGTACTGGCGGGAACAAATTTCAAGCCCTTGACGAAGCGATTTTTGTAATTGATTTCATTTCTTAAGGGTTGAATCATCTCGATCGATAATATTTCATTTGTTTTGTACTGTTACTGTTTGTGCTATTATGCTGATTTTCTGTTATGATCAAAATGTGATTTCAACAGTTTTAAATAATTTTTTGATAACATATGGATGTTGAATTAAATTATCTTAGTTTGCATCTTACCCACACAGTCGGGTAAGATGAAGAAAATGACTTTTTTTCTAAAATGGAATTTCGGGGGCCTCAAATTTGAAAATAAAAATTTAGAAACAATATCAATTTAAAATAAAGAGTTGAAGAAGATTTTGCCGAAACAATAATCCTCCAGCAACGAATATTGAGGTCAGGAAAGATTCCCAAAGCTTAAGGTTGAGATCTTAACCGACTTTCTCCTACTTTATATCTGAACAGGGACAGAAAATGATATTTTTCGAGTAAGAACATTCAAAATAATGAAGATCTTAACTAGGTTTGATATATTTCCGTATTTCATCATTCTTCTTTTTCGTAGCTTGGAACTCAATAATGTTTCACTTTTGAATTCCTTTCTCGTATATTTTACAGTTTTTACAGGGAAAAAGTTAATAATCAAAATATGCATTTTCAGGTTTGGAAAAATATGCATTTTCAGGTTTGGAAAAATATGCATTTTCAGGTTGAAATATGAATATTTTTTCTATAGGCATACTATATATAATGTGGCAAAAAAACTCACCGAGTTCGCCAGCCTCAATCACTCAACCGATTTAGGAAATTTCTGCAGATCTTCACTGATCATGACCCCTGGAACCGAAAACCACCCTTCGTTAAAAAGTTTATATATATATATATATAAATCCAAATATAACTAGTATATAATCATACAAAATAAAGTAAACAAGAATTAAATCTTATATCAAAAAGTCATTATTTTAACAATACATCAATTTCAAATAAATCTGATAAATTGAAATTACTAAAGATACCATAAACAAAAATAAAGTTTAAACATTATATTTCAACAAGTGAAAGAACACTGTTGTTATTAAAAATAATGAAATAGGCAATCCAAGTAAATGGAGTTTTCAACAATTAAAATAGCAGCTTGGCTGTGGACAAGCTTTAGCCAGGTTAAATTAATTTTGCTGTACAAACTATCCCTGTTACTATTGTTGTTGAAAAAACAGACATTGTAATTTACCCTAAAATGAAAGAATTTAGAAAGAAAAGTCTAATACTAACCCTAACTATAAAGCATGATTATATAAACGACTAATATTCAGGATAAAATATGTAAATATCATTATATTGCACTAAAGACAGTAAATATATAATTCAATAAAATACCCATACTATACATTAAACATAATCTAATCTGTGTCTCCTCTTAAACTTACCAGAATTCATCTCTTTCAATATAGCCCGCCATGCATATTGACATCAACATGTTGCCACAACCAAAAATCTTACCAAGAATCAGCATAATTGAATAAATAATATAATTAATTTTTGATATCATGAATTAGTAAGATACCTATATTAAAATTCTCAAAAGTATATTAAAAATTGTAATACATTTAGTTATCTAGAAACTATTAGAAAATAGTTAAAAATGTCTATTAAAAAGGAAATTTTCTCTTGAAACATCCTAGCGCCATCTATGTAATAAATCTGAAACAAATAACTCAATAGCCAGATTTGAATAAAACTACCATTACGAGTAGAATAAGTGAAAACACTATCCCACTAACAAAGAAATAAAAATATTCTTTTATAAACCAATATGACTGATTTATTTTAAATGACCCAAATATTTCCTATCTATATATGCTCTTAGAAAACCTATAGGCATTCCATAATCCAGGGCAAAGGAATAAAAATTTCTTATGTTCTTAATTCTAATATCAATGTCTGTTACTAAATTTTTATTTCTAATTATATAATTTTTTACTAAATTCTTGAAGACAGAAATGCTAAGATTACTATTCCAAAAAGGGAATTTATTAATTTGAAAATTAAATGCATTTCTTTTATCAAAGATATCTGTTACTAATTTATTATCTATGATTTTAATATCTAGATCTAAAAATTCTGCAGCTAATTCATTGTCATTAGTTTTTATAAGTTTTAAATAATCAGGATAGAAGTCAATATGTGGGTTAATGCCATTTTCTTTATTGAATAATATTAAATCATCTATATAGCGGAATAATATACTATGGCTATACTTAGTCAAATCTTTCTCATAGTAGTGAAGATAAATATTTGCTAAACTATTACTAGCTGGGCCTCCTTGAGGTAATCCTTTAATTTGATGGAAAATCTTATTATCAAAAAAGATATAATTTTCTTTTAGAACAAGATTAATAAGATTGTTAAAATTATTAATGTTAATATCTTTTTTAAGATCATAATCTTTATGTATATTTACTAGGGTATTAGTTAAATCTTCAATATCTATACTATTAAATAAATCCTGGAAGTCAAAAGTATGTACACTAGTTATTTCTACATCTTTAATTACATTTAATATCTCTACACTATTATTTACTATAATTTTATCTTTTTGCTTATTTAAATTCTCTATCACTGTTTGTATGTATTTTTGCAAGAGTTTGCCTGATTTCGTAATATAAGTATTGCAGCCATTAGTAACACTTCTAAATTTAAGAGGACTCTTGTGAAATTTTGGTGTAAGAAAGATGTGAGGATAAGCTTTTTTAATATAATTAATTCCCAATTTTTTATGGAAGGCTTGAATTCTATTAGAAATTTCTCTTTCACCTAATTTTGTCTCTTTATAAATATCACTATTAATAATATGATTATTAAGTATTTTTTTGTAAAAATATTTACAAATTATAGCAAAATTACTGGGCACTTTGTCTATATAGACTATTACAAAATCTGTTTGCAAATCTTTAATATGTTTTTTAATATCAGGATATCTAATAAAATCATTAGATTTAAAATTATAGTTAAAAATATCTAATAATGTTTTATGTCTATATTCATTAAATGCCTCTAGAGGCAAACTATATTTTATTGCCATATTTAATATAAATTTCTCAATATCTTTTTTAATTTGATTTTTACTAATTTCATTACTATTAGCTATATCCATTCGATGCTTTGTACCTTTACTCATTAATTCTCTAAGTTTTTCATTTCCAACAATATTCAAATCTCCAGTAATTACATGTCCATGATCCTTATTCATGAAATCATTATAATTTAAACACTTGCAATCATCACTCGTATTACTTTCTTTTATATTATTATAGTTAAAAATCATTCTGCCTAATTGTGTGTTATATTTAAATGCACGTTTAATTTTAATATTTTTTATAGGGAAACAATTAATATGTTTATCTAATATAGCAGAAAATTTACATTTGTCATACTTTTTGTTCATAAAAAGGAATGTGCAATATTCAATGTCTTTCTTATTGGAAGTGTTATGTGATAAATTAAATTTTTTATAAATAAATTTGAAGATATCTCTAATCAAATCCCATCCATGTGAGTCTGTCTTATTATTCATAATTAATTATCTGCTAGCTTTTATTTCTTTTTTATTTAATCCAAACATATATCGTTTAATCTTTTTTATATCAAAATCTTTATCAAAATTCTTACACAATACCAATAATTCTTCATTAATAATCTTAAGTTCTCTTTTATCTCTCTTGTGTCTAGCTATACTAGATTTACCATGTCTTTTTTCTATATTAGAAGCTTCTACTTTATAAAAGTAATGAGATTCATTACCTTTTAAAACTTGCAGAATGTTTTTCCCAAAATACAATACATTAAGTCCATAAGGATATATAGTGTTGTAGTACTCTATAAAAAAATTTTCCCACCATAATCTATTTTTTATGTAAGGAACTATCTTAATGATGCTAATATCAACATTATCAAATCCATGTGCATGAAAATGTCCAATTTCTATTTTATTATGAATATTTTTGTAGTTTTCAAATTTTTTAGTGTCTGAACGGTGTTGATTAACTCTTATATTGATTGTATTGGATGTTTGTCCTATATACTTGAAATTACAAATTTTACACTTCAACATATATATACAATTATAAGTTTTACAAAAAAGAAATTCAGAACTACTATCTAATTGAGCTACATTAATCATTGC
Organism: Araneus ventricosus; assembly: GCA_013235015.1. NCBI lineage: Eukaryota > Metazoa > Arthropoda > Arachnida > Araneae > Araneidae > Araneus > Araneus ventricosus. The sequence goes on along the minus strand of BGPR01000382.1, from coordinate 634,922 downwards.
ACAAGTTTTACATCTCTTATTATTACAACTTTTGAATTTAAGATTCTCTAAATAATCAATCTTTTCATTATTATTCATATTATTATTGAACTGCAGTGCAGAATGTGAAAAAGGGGAAGCCAATATATTATATATATATATATATATATATATATATATATATATTTATATATATATATTTATTATACCTCCAGCGCGGGAAAAG
>BGPR01000382.1:430498-624717 GCA_013235015.1 Araneus ventricosus | reverse complement strand
TCCGTTTATTATAATAGAAGATAATCTCTTGCGTACTAAATAAAGGTTATATGAAAAAGCTATTTCTTCCGACATTTAGTGCCTTGGTTTTCTAAATGTAATCTTTAGTTTGAGGATTATTATCTCGACCTCTTAAAAAGCATATATAACTAGTTTCAGTACAAAAGGCTTGAAGTATATTGTTTTATTTAAAACATTATTCAGGGTTAAGAAGGTTATTTATAATCCTTCATATATATTGATTATCGTTGGCTATTTTGGAATATAGATTATTATGTGACTATCTATATAATAAATGTTTATGTGCATACAAAACGGATTAATCCAGTTAAGCTCCGTTTCTATTTGTGATCGGCTCTAAATTTTTTACTTTTTGCCGAATACTAAATCAAGAAACAATATGAAAAGTTTTATAGTGCAATCAGAGATTAGTGAAATATATATATAAATGGCATTGTAGTTAAACCTTAAAATTAAGGAAATATTTTTTACATTCGTAGACTAATATGCTGACGTGTGGTAAATTGAAATCAAGATTATAAAAAAGACAACTAATAATATGAAGTACAGCCAATATTTAAAATACAACTATTAATAAACATCAAATTAATTGAAGTCACATACATCTAAAGAATATCAACTTTCATGCAACTTCAATGATGTTCATATTTTTAGAAACTCACGACATGAAAAATAAGTAATATAGCCTTCAATTTTTTGGCCCAACGGTCTGTTATTTGTCTAGTCTAACGGTGCTTATTTTTGTCATGGACACGGGCAATATGCAGAATGAGGGCTCTCGAAGACATGAAGTGTAATTTTGTCACACGACAGGTGGGATCTCCGAAAGTTACCTAGTTTGAATAGTTTCCAAGCTGAATAGAACGGATTCTTGCGGTTAGTCCTCCCCTCCAAGGGGGTTGCTGACTGTCAACAGTTCAGAGGGGGGAAGAGACTTGATCTTTTCCGCTTTTGGGAAAATCTTCTGTTGGGAGGAAGACACTTTTAAAATAGATAAAGGTTCTGCAGCCGCTCGCTTTTCGAATCGCTTTAGAAAGAAGACCGAACCACTCAGAGGGTTAATTAAACCTGCAGTCAATAAATTCTTTACTTGTTTATTTATTTCAACTTCTTCAGTAGCTGAAGTTCTGTATGCTCTCTGGGAAACTGGCAAGTCTGATGTCAAATTCATTCTAGTGGGTTCTTTCTAATTTTCTCTACATCATATTTATTTTTAGAGAAGACATGGCAATATTTTGACAAAAGGGATAAGATTGAAGGGGTTAGTTGTTTAAAAATCAAAGGTGGAAAAATTTCCTCTGAGGTATTAACTATGCCATCCTGATTATCCTCTTTGTTATTTGTATTTTCTTGTATATGTAAATACATTTTATTATTTATTTTTGTATATTTATTTATAATATATTTTCCATTTTGTAATATTTCCTTTTCATCACAATCAATAACAAGTTTATATAGACTACATTCTGGCAGTCCCAAAATGATATATGGTAAATGATTTTCAATGATGTACATCATTATTATTTTATTTATTTGGCCAATTTGTAAATAAACGTCACATATTTGGGTAAGTTGAAAGTACCCATGGGCTTGATTTACTCTGACAGGCCTAGTATGTTGTCGCGGTATATTAAGTTTATTGCCTACTAGCTGTTACCCGCGACTTCGTGCGCGAAGAATTTGAATTATTCTTTTTCTCAATTCACGAATGTAAATGTTTTGTTGTATTTTGAAAGGGGAAAGTAAAAGTTCTGACAGTTGATAATACTTAATTGGACACCTGACAGGAGTGTACTGTACATGTATGCTGATATAGATATGTAAATTGTTTATCTATGCTAATATACTTTTGTATACCACGTTATTTGCACGGATGTAGAGGCTGTGTGTGCTCGACGCACGTGAACACGCTACATATTGTTGCCCATGCGAAAACTACGGTTTTTCCAAATGTACGCCTGCCACTTTCAGTGTTTGGCCCTGAGCCTCGCAAATGATATTTTTAGAGGGATTTGTTACCTTTTGAACTAAGATGATAAATCCTTCGGTGTTATCGGAAGGCGTGGATTTAAAACACTCTCTCTTCTCCCTATATCAGTCATAACAGTAGCTTTCATGACGTTTGGACGCATGTGTGTAATTTGTAACCGTGTGCCATTCCGCAGTCTCGGTATATCGTGGAAACGTATTAGTAGTACTGGCACACCGACTTTCAATCTCGGCTTGTAGGAAGGTGCCCCTGACAATTCTAAGATCTTGAAGAGCTCTACAGAATATGATGTTCCTTGTTAATGCCCATTACCGTATCTACAGAAGGATATTCTGTAATATCTCACTGTGAAAATTAAACAAAACATCGAGAGAATAATTCACTAACGTCATTGAATCACTGTGTAACCGTATTAAAAGCTTTAAATGCTACGACAACAGGAAACCGGAAGTGTAAAATCTCCTTTGTTGTTTATGGTCAAAGAAAGCAATATTTTCTTATATTAACTTTAACACTGGCAAAAGCTCGCCCGCGAAACAGTAATTTGGCTTGAATTTATTTCTATAAGAATAAAAAGTATTGTTAGAAATTACGTTAAAAATATATTTAAACCTTTATAGCAATCAGAGAAAATATTTCATCGCAATGGAATTAATAGCATTAAAAAGATCATTTTCTGGTCTTTAAAATGGTATAAAAAGAATTGTTGTCTAATAAAGATTTCAGAAGTTATTGGCAAAATACGTTTAAGCAATAGGCTTAAAAGCGGCTAATGTTCGTTATTTAATTAAATATCTTAAGAACAAATTAACTCTGAAAGTTGAAAATAGCACCTTGTGTGTAAATTTCATTTCGCTACCGTTTAGGAGGAGTTCTTGTGACCGACCGATCGACCGACAGACAGACAGATACATGCAATTTCTGCCTTGTTGTATAGATATTTATAAACATAAGCAAAATTTTCAGAAATAAAGATAAATTAGTTTAAAGTCTAACCGTTTCTTGACAGCGAAGTAGGTATAAATTTGCGTTATTTCAAAATCGTCTGCACGTAAAAAATTATTAAACTCTAAAAAATGAATAAAAATTGAAGGAAAAATGTCACAGAAATTAAATTAATATCATTGAAAAGGTAAAATTTGAACTTTAAGATGGTATAAAAATCATTTTTATCGAACAATTTGTTCCGAAGTTACAGCGGAAAAAAGGATCCCGTGATAGTTGATTTTAAATATAATTTATTTATTCCACATGTTTTCGCATTCCTGAAGGATCACGTGCCAGTTGATTGAAAAATAAAATAATCTTCATCGAGAATCGCTGAGTCAATGGGATTTGTTAATTTTTTAATTGTTATCTGTAGTCTCAAAATAATTCATTTAACGTGATTTCACCTAGCCTATGTCCGTTCTTGGGTTTCTAGCTACAACTCTGCCAATTTTTATCCAAATCGGATGGTAGTTTTGCCGTGAAAGCTTAACAAACAGACAGACAGACAGATACACTTTCGCATTTATTATATTATTAAGGATACCTGCAGATATGTGAGAAAGAGTGGATCCTGTGTCAATAACAATGTTAACATTATCAAGTAAAGTATGCGACATAGGTAAATGTAACAAGTTTCAAGGATTTGGTAAGGTTGAAATGTGTTCGGACACTAATAATTGTCAATGAACCGGGCCAGAGACCTCAATTGAAGGGTTTTGTCTGTCATTAGCAGTGTTTTCACTGCCATTTGTTACTTGCGATGAAATAACCGAGTAAATTCCCAGTCCTGTGCACTGGGAAACAGAGTTATTTGTTATAGGCAAGTCACAAGTAAACTGGGGTTGTCTCAAAGGACACAATTGAGTCCAATGGTATGCATTAGGAATACCTTGTCTGGTGCAAATTATGCATGGAGAAGATGGTAACCTATTTTGAAAATGCGTATTACGCTTTGGTCTAAATCCTTGATTCATAGAAGTGTTAGAATGAGGATAAGCAAAATTATTTGAATGCGACCTCGAGAAATTTTGGAAATTTGGCCGGAAAAAAGAATTTTGTGGTCGAGGTACAAATGTTGATTGCCTAGGACTAAAGTTTGGACTAGTCCTCAGCGTCGGTTCATTATTCACGACTGCATTTTGCTCAGAAGATTCCTGAATTTTGAAAAGTTTCATGGCTAACGTGACCCATTCTGTAGACGTATTAAGGGGTTGGACAGTCATTAAGTGTTTGAATTGGGTAGGTAACCCATCTGTAAGTCCTTCTAAAATAAGCTGAGAGGAAAGACCCAATTGTCTTCCACAATTTAATTTTTCATGGAAATATTTAACTAAATAATAATTTTTCTTTAAATAATGTTGTGAAAAATCTGCAAAGTTAACTACAATGGGTTGCAAAAATTTTTCAGTAAGAACAGAGCAGAGATCATCAAAATTACAGATATTTAAACAATAATTGATATAATGTGTTAGTGCAGAACCTTTAAGGAATTTCGATATGTTTTTGACTTTCCAATCTTCATTTAAAATATGCTGTTTGCATGTGTCATTAAAATACTGTAGTCATAATTCCATATTCATTCCATTTTCAGAGTCAAAAGGAATTATGTGTGGGTCACTTATATGGGTATTTTCCATGGTACATCAGTATTAGCACTACTATCTACCGTTTCTTTATTTATATCATTAGGGTTAGGCATTTTCAATCCTGATCTAAGAATCATTCAAATAAAATAAATCTTAACTTACATTTTCTAACACAATAAAATATCTTATATTTGCATAAATTTCTAAACACAATAAAATATCCTAAGATTGCATAAATTTCTAAACGCAAAATATCCTAGTTTGTTATATTGACGTCAGTTTTAAAAATTATCGATAAGAAAAATATACAAATATTAAGCATATATAGCAGATTTTTAAAAAAGTTAATGATTAAGTAATTTACACTGGTACCAGAAAAAACTCACTAAAGAAATAATTAAAATTCAAAATTTAGGACACTTATTATTACCGATTAACTACCGATCGCTTTTACCAATTCACTACAGTCTCTCCATTTTATTTCAACATTTATTGATTTTCATGACAATGATATATATATATATATATATATATATATATATATATATATATATATATATATATATATAAACTCTTTTCCCATGTTATCTTTTGAGCACGATAACTGGAGTAATTTTGATTTAAATTTAACCAGCATGGGATATGTTGTAAGGATAGTGAAAATCTCGGTCGAGTTCGTAGGTGGGCTATCCAGCTCAAAGGGGGTGGAAATGGTGGGCTGGAAATTTTCATTTTCCCATACTTCCTTTACAATTGAAAATAGGAACAAAATGGAAATTAGGAGAATTTTTTGCCTTATCATAACAAACAATTTTTGCATTTAAACTTTTTCGGTAGCTACAATTGCTTAGCAGTTATGACCTGAAAAGTGATTTTCACACCTACCCCTCCTCTCCCCCTAACTTAGAGTACGCTGTAACCTATGCATGTTACCCCTTGTTGGAAAGCTCTTGTCATTTTCAGTCTCTTCCACCCTCTTTCATTCTTGCAGCTCTAATCCTTATGAGAATAGAGAGCGAAATTTTCTTTTCCTTATTATTAGAAGAGACGTATATATATAACGCTTTTGCCGATTTTATCTTGTGAACATGTTAACTAGAATAATTTTAATTAGATTTTAACCGACGAGGATTATGTTGTAAGGTCGGTGAAAATATCGACCGAGTTTATAGATGGGCTAACCAGCTAAAAGGGGGTGGAAATGGTGGGGTACTGAAAATTTCATTTCCTATAATTCCTTTACGATTGAAGATAGAATGAAAACTCAAAATAGGCGAATTATTGCCACTTTATAATAAACAACTTTTGTATTGAAACTTTTTTGATAGCTAAAATTTTTTAGAAGTTATGAGCTAAAATGACTAAAGATAGGAAAAAAATTCAATTCTTCGCCTAAAGAAAGGAAAAAAATCAATTAGGCGAATTATCCCCTTATCATAACGAACAACTTCTATATTAAAAGTTTTTTCCGGCTAAAATTGCTTAGAAGTTATATGCTGAAAAGCGATATTCAATCCCCCCCGAATTTATCATTTCCCCATTACTCTGTTACGATTGAAGATAGAAAGAAAATTTCAATTAGGGCAATTATCACCTTATCGTAACAAACTACTTTTATACTGAAAGTGTTTTGACAGCAAGTATTACTTAGAAGTTATGAGTTTCCACCAGCCTCATTCACTTCCACTTTGATACGGTAAACAAGTTGATATACCTGGCTTTGCTCCGGATTAAAATGTTTTCATGTTTAATATTTTTAATGTAAAAATTACTACTGTATAAATAATATAATACACAAATTCCTTTTCTGATCTGAAACGCTTTTAATTAAAATGAGAATATCAATTGAAACAGACGATTTTTAAAAACAGCCGTTTTCTCCATACATTATTATTTGTTATATAGGTACTTCAAATTTTGTTAACAATTACTAAAGTAAAAGAAAGGTTTTAGTGAATATTTTGAAACAAATAAATTAAATAGTTAATTATTCATTAATTTAAATCATGAAAATAAGTCAATAGTTGGTCCCAATTTAATTTATTAATCGTCTAAAGTTAAAATTTTCTTTTAGCATTCTTCCTTCTGGAAACAGTTCTTCGTATTATTGTTGTTCTTCAAGAAGAATATTTTTACGAATTCAGTTTTAAATTAATTTTGAAAAAATATTAAAATGAGAGAAACAAATTTATAGAAATGAAAGATATCGCGTGAAAACGCCTTGCATAATTTTTAATTAAGTGAAATTTTAAGCAACTTTTAGGCTTTGAAAAGTTGAAGGTGACCTTTCTCTTTTCTTAAATAAAAAGGTTTGTAAAGTTTGATTGAAATCAGTCCAGTGGTTTAGGAGGAGATGTGGAACATACATACAGAGATAATTATTAGATAATTTTAAGATTAATATGGCTGGCAAATAGTAGAAGCCATAAAAAAGGTTTTAGTGAAAACTTTGTAACAATTAATTATTTAATTTTAATTAAGTAAAGAGTTAATTTTAATTAATCAAACAGTTAATTTGATAATTAGTTAATTTGACAGAATACTTTAATTTGATATTTATCTAAAAATGGCGGGACCATGATTTGTTTAACAAAATCAATATAAAATAGCCAAAAACGATAGATATTTAAATAAGAGTTCCCTCTAGTATTACTATCCCTTCCCCTGAGTATTTGGTTTTAACCGTCGTTGGTGATTTAAATTTATTGTTGAAATTGGCTGCATTCATATCCTATGTTTTAAACACACCTATTAAAGTTGCCACTCACAATGTTTAATACTTTTTATCGTCTTATATGTTTAGAATGTAGTGATTATTATCTCTGTAACCAGGGAGTTCCCTAAATGATCCCATTTTAGTAGTATTTAAGTTTTTCATGTCATGTGATTTTACCATATGACGAAGTAATGTTTGCACAATTATATGGAAACCTAGATTAAGTAAATTAAATTTAAATCTACAGTCTTTTTTCATTCGTGTCAAGAGTCAATTTCTTGTTACTGTTTCAGATAGGTTGGTTTAATGTTATCTAAGTGATATTTGCACTGCTGAGATGTTTATTTCTTTATGACTCCTACCTGTTGAATGATTATATGTTGAGATAGAAAAAAAATTGACCAATGTAATGATCGAAAAATCAATCATTACTTTTTGGAATGAAAAATGGAATGATAAAACCTTGATATAGTAAGAAATTAAATGTCATGAAAACAGAATCACAGATTAAATATTGCAATTTCTAGAAACAATAAAGTCATTGGCTATGTCTGTGATGATCAATATGTAATATTTCATTACTTTTGTAACATTAAGCTTGCCGAAAAGAGATTTTTATTTCATATGAAAGCTTATGACGTTCAGATATGTCATCAAGGTTGGCCTGTCCCCTCCCCCCATTTTCGTACGAAATCGAAAAAACGCTTCTCCACTGTACTTTCTCTATGGGGGAAAAACATTCAGACAGTTCGCCAGCCCCAACCACCATACCTATTTCGACAATTTTTATTTCATAATGAAGCCTACGACGTATAGATATGTCATAAAGGGTCGGCTGCTCCACACGACCATTCCTTTTTAAATGAGAACGAAAAAACACTTTTCCACCGTACATTTTACTATGAAGAAAAAACTTCAGACAGTTCGCCAGACACAACCAACCGACTGATTTCGACAATTTTTATTTCATATGGAAGATTATGACGTCAGATATGTCATCAAGGGTTGTCTACCCCCAGAACCCATAATTTTTGAGAGATATAGCAAAATAAACGGAATATTTTAACGGAAACGATGGAGATTTATTGCAAAATAGTTGAGATAGTTCCTGAACCTCGAAAACTGTACTGATTTCGCCAATTTATTACGTCACTTCTTTTAAATAACTAACGAATCAGGGTGATCTGCTTTATTTTTGTAAGTTTAAAATAATATTTTTCATTTGTATGCAGTTCTCTTGCATTTCATTGCAATTTAATTTAGCTTTAATAGCAGACAATTTTGTTAGGACATCTCTATAATTTAGTTTTAATAGCAAACGATTTTGTTAAGGTATCCGACTGTGCTCGGAGACATTTTTTTTTTTGAAAAATAACTTATATATATTTTTATGTTATTTTTCAACTGCAAATGTTTCAAAATATGAAAATATTGTAAAATTAAGTTTTCAAAATAATATTGTTTTTAAAAAAATGAGAAATTTGATGAAAAATATCTAAAACATTTGCCTTACGATAACAGCCATAGACAAAATCATATTCTAAATATTCATAAATCCTTGTAGGAGTACATTTTTATGATAGTTATCTGTGTTATTCTGTAAAATATTTCTTGTACTTCAAAATAATTTTGTGATATATCTGAACATATTTATTAAACTGATAATTTTTCATAAAAAATGCTTCTTGTTTATTCCTAAACACTTAAAAATATTACTTCATTTTAAAATTGACCTTAGCTATTAGAGGAAAGGATGAAGCATATTACAGAAAACAATCTCAGAAAATTTCATACCAATACTTGAATAACGTTTTGAGAAATCATTGTTACGGTTGACAGTTTTCCTCAAAAATATCATTTCTCAGAAAACACATTTAAAGTTTTGAGGCAAATTAAAATGATGCTTACAGTTTCTGAAAGGCATTAAAAGCCCCCAAGTTTGTAGGTGGTACATTCCGTAACCTCCGATTTGAACTTTTACTTGTTTTGCTGGGTTTTTTTCATTTTCTGGACAGTTTTACAAATGGTTCAGAATTACTGGTTGAGTCGACATTTCTCATACTGTCGAGGCTCCAATAATTCAACTCTGTTCAGAGACATTTTTCAAAAAAATAAATTAAATATATTTTTAATGTTATTTTTTAACTGCATATGTTTCAAAACTATAAAAATATCATAAAATTAAGCTTTCAAAATATTATTTTTAAAAAACTGAGAAATTTGAAGAAAAATTACTACAAAAATTTGCCTTATGCTAACAGCTGTAGAAAACATTATATTCTAATTATACATAAATTCTCATAGGAAGACATTTTATGACGGTGTTCTGTGTTATTGTCTAAATTACTTCTTGTACTTCAAAATAGTTTTGAGATATAGCTGAACAAAGTTACTAAACTTGTAATTTATCATAAAAATGCTTTTTGTTTACATGTAAACACTTAAAAATGTTAATTAATTTTATTACTGACCTTAGTTCTTAGAGGAAAACATTAAGCATATAACAGAAAACAAAATCAGAAATCTCTATAATAATATTCGAAAAACTTTTTTAGAAATCATTGCTACAGTCCACAGTTTTCTTTAAAAATATCATTTCTCAGTAAACACGTTTAAAGTTTTAATGCAACACAAAATGTTTATAGTTATTGGAAGGCATTAAAATTCCCCAGGTTTGTAGGTAGTATCTTCCTTAACTTCAAATTTTAAAATTTTGCATATTTTGCTGGTTCTCCTTTTTTTTCTTGACTGTTTTGAGAATGGTTTAGAATGTCTCGTTGAGTCAACAATCCTCATGTTGTCAAGGCTCCAATAAAACATCTTTAAATCAGGTCCTGTCAGCACACCTAATTTTTGAAAAACAGATAGTAAACCAGCAAAACCAGAATTAAAAAGAATGATGGCAATACTAATTCCCAGTCTGAGTGTTTGCAGTTCAACAAATGTCTCTTTTGGAACAATGCTCCTCACAACATTATTGAAACTTTCGTTGTAATTCTGAGTTTTGCCATGCAGACATTTTTTCAATAGTTTCTGATCACAGAGATTCATCTAAGTCTTTTTTATAGAGTTTACGACTGAATTAGGTATAGCTAGAGATTTAGTATCAAGTTTATTCCCAGCAAATTCTGCCTTCTAGAGTTTTCACCAGCTGTTTTGTCCTTTTGGGCATTTTTCATGCATTTGTTTGTATTTACCAGAGCAGCAATGAAAAAAGTATTACTGTTGTTTGCATTTCTACCAGGTTCCCAACATTGCTTCGAATAGTGGAAGGAATTTTTAAGATTGATAGTTCAAGTCTCTTATCCAAGTTGCATATAAATGAAAAAACAAAATAGTTGAAATCATTGTTGTTGAGGATACATGCAAAATAATTAATTTAGAGAAATGTAAATTACAAGGAGAAGAAAAATGCAGAATATACTATAAAGGAACGTGTGATGTTACATTCAATGAAAAAAGAAGTTGTTAAAAATTTCAGAAATTGTGTCACTGTTATTATAAGAATTAGAGGTGGTCTGTTGTTTTCCACGTCATTCTTAAGCATATACCTTAAAATGTAAGCATCCAAAAATTGCATTCCGCTTCCTTGAAGGTGCGATCGCCAGCGTTTCATAAACCGGCAAAATTCTGTTTCTTATCACCCTGTACATGTAACCAGAGAATGAAAATTTTGACTATCGTAATCATGTATAAAATATTGTAAAAATCATATATGATCTATCAAATAATATGAAACACTAGAGAAGAGTTTTTCTGAATTCGAAATATTCACACTTATAGAAAAATAACTAGCACACTTGAGACAAAATGTTTCATGCTTGCACTTTTTACTGACATGCGAAGATGTCATTTGTTAGATTAACATACCCACAGGAGACTAATTTAGAACGGTCCTTGTAACTGTTGTCAAATGAACAAGGACTGCACCTTAGTTGCAAAAGGAATCAGAACAAGTGTTTCTTTCAGTGGCGCCCGTGTCATAATATGACTTTTTCGCCCCCCCCCCCAGCATCAGTGCCCTAACTTATGCAAACGCCGCTCGGGGCATGGTATATTTTTGCTCCCTCATTGTATTTAACTTTATGAAATGACATAAAAGCATTAGCATTTTGTGACCATGGCAAGTGGTTCAAGATAATATGAGCATAATGATATGATAATAATGACCCCACCGGTCTGCTAAAGGCCTTACACCCTTTCGGGTAGGCCGGGCCGGTGTGGGTTTTAAATAAAAAAAATAATAAGAAGAATTTTTTTATCCCAGTCGCCATTAGTGGCTTAACAAGCGTAAATACGTCAGGAGTATGGTATTATCTTTAGACCCTCTTCATCATATATTACTTTTAATAAAGTCATAGATGTTGTAATGGTTTGACTGCATGGTGTATCCTAAAACTGGAGTCCGGGCCATCAATATCCCTCTTGCCGCCTGATCGCTCCACCAGTGGTTTCTGTCTTTTCGGGGGAAACAGTCAGTCTCACTTCTTGCTGTATTCTATATAAACTATATTTAGAAAATACGCAGAATGATTATGCAGTATTAGAAAAAAAATGTTATGCTGAGGTTGAATAAAGTACTTTATTTGTTGTACGTAATAGCATTAAAAGATTCCTGAAATGATTTAAATTACGATTAAAGATTAAATTAAAGATTGAAAAGAAACATTTTTCATTCAAAATCATCGCAGAACTGAGTAACGCTACATTTATGTCTGCTAAATGTTTCTGAATCAAGAATAGACAAGGTCTTGAAATAGAGGGAGAATAATCTAGAAATTTGAGTCAAATCCAGAAAACCTATACTGATAATGAAAGGCAAATAAGACTCACACCTGTTTGATTATATATTGATAAATTATTCAAAGAAGTAAAATCCAAAATAGCTCGACCTTAATGATTCTCAATACCATAATCAAAAATTTAGGATCTGTAAATGAAGTCGCCGAATATAAAGATAATAAATATATATAAATAAAACGCTTTAAAAAGACGCTTTTGTCAATGTACTAAAAGGGAAAAATATTTATTAATCAATCATCTGTATTTCAAAAAAAATCTCAAAAGAAGGCATGTGAAGGTGGAAATGCTCTGAGGATATTGCAATAGTTATGGTATTTATAATTTATTTTAATTTTTATATAATTAATGCTTCAGAATATATCTTTATTATGTATTCATCGTGGCTTTATATTTTCTTCTATTGTTTTCTGCGCCTCAAGATTTCACGAATTTTATTTCGACCTCAGGACTTTTCATAACAAAAATTATTTGTTCTTTATTATTTTCTTTTTTTATCTTTCATATTTTTTAAATGTTTTTTATATTCATAATTTTCAAGGTTTTTTTCTCTTCAATACTATTAGACAGTATCATTATATTAGTCTGGGATGCTTCGCACTTGAGTCAAGAGAAATAAGCTCTATGTGGGATTAGTATAATTATTTTACACTCTTATTATTACCCAACTTTTTAATACTGTCTGGAACTTTCGGCCATACTCAGATAGCAATTTTAGTTTGCAGCAAGCTTGCCATAAATTTGTCATGACAAGAGTGCAAGTTTGCCACAAATTTGTCATGACAAGAGTGCAAGCTTGCAGCAAGTTAACGAAAGCTCCGAAGTCACCATGAAACGAACTTGCAGCAAGCTTGCCGTGCAAACTTATTGCAAATTATAGCAAAAACAGAGTACGAAACACAACCCGGGATAGAACTCGCGACCTCCCGGTTCCGAAGCGGAGACACTAACCATTGAGCCAGTTGAACTCTGAGAGGAAAAGATAGATTTCGCTAATACATCGTTCGATTCGATTCGTATACGATTTCTTTTTAACTATTTTATGGATTTCATTAATTTTTTGAGTTGAGAATATGATTTAATAAAGAGAGAGATTTTCGATAATAACTACGTTTTTCTAGTAGAATAAATTATGAAATTAGAGTTCAAAAGTAATTACTTTAAAATGGGACAAAATGTCTAGTTATTATTGTTCAACAAACACTGACTGTTTTTAGATTTAATTTTGTTTAGAAACGTTAAAATTTCAACATTAAGGAAAAGGCGATATAGTTTTCTTTTAAAGTGAGAGTGATATATTTAGTAAAAAGATGGAAAATGTCTAAAATTTTTTATAAATAAGTTATTTTTTTCACAAATTATCATTGATTTATTGAATTAATAAAAAAGAATTACGGTCTAGGAGATGCTATTAAAAATCGGATGTTTTTAAAACAGACAAAGATAATTATCTCTTTATTGTGCTATTTGTAGGAAGCTTGTTTTGCAAAATTGCAGCAAGTTTGATTTGCAAAAGGAGGTGGACGATTTGTCAACATCGAACTTGCTATAAGTTTACGCATTCAAATGTATGCCAGTGCTAATGTCAAAATCAAACTTGCTGCAAACTTACGTGCTATCGGTAGGAAAGAATTCCTAGAAAAGAATACATTACATTTTGCATCAATAAAGGAAGACAAGAGATTTGAGTTCTTGACTAATTATACTTTTATTTTATAAAATTAAATAAATTATTTCAAAAATTATAAATGAAACTACTTAGTTATGTGGAATAAAACAATATAATAACAATCAAGAATTCTTGATGCACATGTCGATCAGAGAGTTCTAATATGACAAAAATTACATACATTATGCCATTCTTAAAATTGCTGCAGTCTTCCTAAATGAAACATAAGAGCTATCAAAAAATACTTTGCAAAAAAATAGCTCATTAAATTTATAGAGTTTAAAAAGAAACAAATTTCAACAACATTAAATGTTTAAAAAATATACCCTGAGAGATCTAGTGAATTTGATCAGCTAACTAATAATAGAAATATAAATTAAATGGTTCGAAAACATACTTATTTTACATACTAGAGGAAATATTGTAGATCTTCATAAAAGACTTGATATAGAGAATTTACATTTGCAGCCTAAATACTCTCTTCCCATATGGACTTACAACAAAATAAATGGTAGAGGGATTTAGTGAATTTAATAAAATTTGTATTATAATAAATTTACATTTTTAAAGGTTTTAAACGCAAAACACAACAAGGCTTTAGATCAAAAGAGGAAGTGGTAAAGGTGGAAAGTTGGTTATTGTAATGGATGAAATAGAATTATGTAATCTTAACCACAATCTGGAATAATATTGATAAAATTAAAAATATATTTTAAACTTAGAAATAATAAATTAAATGGTCTTAATAACAAATTTGAGGAATTAAAATTTCATGACATTAACATAAAAGAGTTTTTTTGATCTGAGAAAGTTAAATCGAATTACAAAAATAGACTTCTATTTTTTCTATTTGTGATCCTCGAAAACTCTAAATATAAATTTAGGCCCATGTAGTTTGACTAATCTTTTCACTTCTAAGTGTGAACCTTAAAACTGTTCGATTGAGTATGAAGAACCATTTTCTTCATTAATCTTTGAGTATAAATGTATGCGTTTCAATGTTGCAATTGACTTTAGGCGAGGGAGAACTTGATCGAGTAGTTCGGTTTTATGTTTCAAGAAATTATATGATAAATGGTGAACATTTTATTGCCACTTTTGTAAAAGAATAACTTGATTAGAGAACATAGGACCTTAGCTTTTTTAATAATCCTAGGATTAATAAAATAACACTTCAAATTTAAACATATGAGTGAACAAGACACCCTTATCTTTGTTGCCCAAATACACAGCAGTATAAAGGTATTATATCATTGAGTTTAAATACACTGCGCTGCAAAAAATTTTTTTTTTCGAGCCCCGACACCATTCCAAATTCTTATGTAAAATGACACTGAATCCGGAAACATGACCCATTTGCCCCATCACCCACCGTTTTCACGGACGCCCCCCATTTTATCCGTTCACAATTTTACACAGAATTTGATTTGGAGGGAAAACAACTATTTTAACCTTTAAATATCTTCTGAGGGGCTACAGAGGTGAAAATTTCTAAATTATGAACATTTGCAGCAGGGGGGGGATTTGTCTCCTTAAATTAAAAAAAAATCAATAAAAATTACCGGTTTTTCTGGTTTATTTTCGCAATTTTTTCACTTATTTTCTAAATATTCCAGCTTCCAGCCACCCCATTTCCTCACCCAAACACCCCACATAATATAAATATATTGCGACAATTTTGGCTGAAAACGGGTAAGGGGGAGAGGTCCCGAAGCCCTCACAAGAAAGTTTGGAAGATTCACTGTGCAACGTTGCCGCTCTTTATTTTTATCACTGTTATGTAATTTTATGGCCATGAATTTGATTTGAGGGGGAAAGGATTATTTTAACACAAAAAATTTAAAAATAAAAATATAATATATAATCAATAATAATAATAATAGATAATATAATATAAAATATAATAAATGTAATTTATAATATAGTACGTTGAATCTTTAGAAAGTTGTCTAATCTGGGGGCCCACGAAAATTCCTTCCTTGAATTTAGACTCTCTAAGACGAGGAAATTTAGTTTTCAAAAAGTTAAATTCATCACTTGTCTTATCCATAGCTTTCACAAACTCTTTGCTTAATCCGAGTTTGATGTGCAAAAGCGACAACGTTGTACAGTGAGACTTCCAAACTTTATTTTTATATATTAATTTTATTTATCATATATTATATTTTTATTTTCAAATTTAAGTGTTAAAATAATCCTTTCCCCCCTCCAAATCAAATTCATGGCCGTAAAATTACATAACAGTGATAAAAATAAAGAGCGGCAACGTTGTACAGTGTATCTTCCAAACTTTCTTGTGAGGGCTTCGGGACCTCTCCCCATTATCCGTTTTTATCCAAAATTGTTGCTATATATTTTTATTATATGGGGTGTTTGGGTGAGGAAAAGGGGGGCTGGAAGCTGGAATATGTAGAAAATAAGTGAAAAAAATTGCGAAAACAAACCAGAAAAAAGGGTCATTTTTATTGATTTTTTTTTAAATTTAAGAGGGAAAATCCCTTCCAAATCCCCCCCCCCTTGTTACAAATGTCCATATTTTAGAACTTTTCACCTCTGTAGCCCCCTCAGAAGACATTTAACGGTTAAAATAATCGTTTTCCCCCTCCAAATCAAATTAATGGCCATAAAATTACCGGACAGTGATAAAAATAGGGGGGGGGGCAACCCGAGGAAACGGTGGGTGATGGGGCAAAATGGGATTCATATTCGGATTCAGGGGGTCATTTTACATAAGAATTTGCAGGAATGGTGTCGGGGCCGATTTTCATGCAGCGCAGTGTAATCTGAGGCCCTTTTCACACACCGTTAGGGTAAGTTGATAACAGAGGCATCGCCCAGTTCAACGATGATTTTCTCACAGTATTTCGATGATAACTGTCTAATTTCAGAAACAGAATATTTTTATTAATGTCTAACTCAGCCATCTTTTTGAAAGTATCGAATGCACTAAATGCGTTTAATTTATTTAACAGTTCCATCATTATATTTTTATATAAAAAAATCATTTCTTTAAATGCTTTTATTATTGAAGAGGTAAAGGTAGCATTTTCTCGTAACTTTGGATGCGTAGGCAATTCAGTTTTTCCATTTTATTCAATTTTTCGAATGTAGAAATATGGTCGCAGTTTAATGTTACCTTTTGCGAACAAGAAAATTTTAAAAACATCATTCTTTTTTACTTTCAAAAAGTGCGACATGGGTTGTAAAGGTACTAAATTTGTTTGTAGAAAAGTTTGAGTTTTAGCTGTAATTCCCTATTGGAAAAAATTCAAAATACCGGTATCAAAATGATACCGGAACCAGTAAAAATGATACCGGAACCAGTAAAAACATACCGGAAATTTTGAAGCCGGTATGAAATCATACTGGAAATTTGGAAACCGGTATGATACCATACTGGAAATTTTGAAGCCGGTATGATACCATACTGGAAATTTTGAAGCCGGTATCATACCATACTGGAAATTTTGAAGCCGGTATGATACCATACTGGAAATTTTGATACCAGTTTTCAAACATACTGGAAATTTTGATACCAGTATGAAAACATACTGGTAATTTTGAACCAGTATAGAAATATACTGGAAGTATTTAAGACAGTATACTGGTTTAAATACTTGTAATAAGTGCGTAACAGTAACTTAAATACTTGCAATATAATAAGTTTGATTAACCATATATGTGTATGGAAATGGATCCACGGAGGGAGAGAGATAAGCCCCCTGAAGTAGGCGCTATCTAATTTTTTAAAATAAAATTAGTTATTACTAGGGGTCTCTGCCCCTGCTCGCATACCCCCAAGAGGATTGCAATCCTCCCGGGTTTGCTCATCAAACTTTGCTCGCTCCAATGAAAACACTGCACGGCCTAGCAAAAATATTGTAAAATTTATATATATATATATGAATCAGATTTATTTTGCTTCTGATGCTTTAATTTAAATCAGCACAGAATAAAATATTTTAGCCTCAAAAAGATATTTTTCTTCAAATAAAACATACGAAGAAAATTATGAAAGTGATAAACAAATGAATAAGAATTGCAAAATTAAAACAAATATAATTATTCCAAAAACTAACTCTGAAAACAAATTAGATTTAATATTATTAATAAAGATTGTGGTCTTGCATCTTATCACTATGAACATAAAAAAATACAGTATTATGAATAAATAAAAGTTGTAAGCTGATTTCCTTTTCATACTTTCACCTTAATCAAGAAGGATTAAAATTTTTTGGCCCTGAAAAGGACCATTTTTTATGTAGTGAAAGCACCAGGAAGTCAAATGCAACAGGCATTCATGTATCAGAGAATTCTCTTAAACATTTTTTTTAAAAAACGATTCAACTTTATTCCACGTTATATACAAACACATACATAATATCATGACTATATGCATTGAAAATACAATATATTGCCCTTCTGAACAATCCAAAAATTTCATTCCTGTATATACAAAACATTGCACTTCTGAACATTACAAAAAATTACATTCCTGGATATAAAAAAAACCATGATTTGAAAAGTTTCCATTATTATTCACCGTAAAAGTCGGAACATCCTTGCATAAGACACTTAATAAATGAACAAATTTGCACTACATCATTACACTAAAAAAGAATTCTCTCGAACAATTGATATACATTTTTACAAAATTAATACGGTAGCAGGTCAAAATTTAAATTATACACAAAATATAAGCTACATACATATAAAAGGGTTATGTTAATGTTCACGGTATTCCTCTGTAAACACAATTACATACCTCTTTGGTCGAAGAGATAATTGAAACACTATCAAATAACCTGGCTCTAGACAAACCAACATAAAGTTGGCCATGTGTAAAAAAAGGATTAGTTAATACCAGGCACAATTTGTGAGAAGTTTGGCCTTAGGATTTATTAATGGTCATAGAAAATACCAAACGTACAGGGAATTGTTTTCTTTTAAAACTAAAAGGAATATTATTGTCCGATGGGATGAGCGGTATTCTGGGAATAAAAAATATTTCTTTTGAGCTTGACCCAATCATTTCTGCTTCAATAACGTTACGCTGTAATTTTGTCACTATTAGTCTTGTTATACAGCACATTGCGCAGGCCTTTTAAAGGCATCAAATTTTGAAGTAGCATTATCACCACTTTGTTTTACTACTTGCTGTTGGTTTGGCAAGTGAACGGCCAATCTCATGATTACCTACATGAGATTTTTCTGAGAGAGAAAATTCATCGAGTCTCCACATCGCTTCAGGAAAACTTACATATCTACCATCTAAAAAAGTTAAAAATCCATCGTTGTTTAAAAGACCCTCATTTGTCAGATGTCCAATTGAAGCTGCATCGTGACCTTCATAGGCATATTTATATAGGTACTTAACAATCTTTACAGACGCATACACTTCAACATTTATATGGGCACTGAATTTTTTATCAATCAAGGGTTGTAAGGTACTATATACTGTTCCAGCAGGAGGTGCCTTTATTTCAGCCCCCATAGATGCAAAGGATAATGCAGCATTATATTCTCGAATCTGCTGTTGATAGTTTTTTGATTCCTGTGAATTGGTGCAGAGTAATTGCTTGAAAAGATCAGGAGCTTCTCTCAGATGAACTTTCATATCATGACATTTGGTTTATTTTTTTACTCGAGTTCACTTCGTTTATGCAATAAAATGCATCACAAAATTCGCACACCTCAGACATATTGCTACATTAAACCAGGCTACCGGGACATTCACCTCAATTTGAGAATGAACACGATTCGCCTAAGTTGATCAGAAAAATCACATTCAGCTCGTTTTGTAATGAATTATCGATGGACTGATTTGAAGGGTTTTGGGGATTTTTAGCTGCAAAGGCTATCATCCAAGTATTCACAAAAAGTTCAAACTAAAAAATATAAAAAAACTTCAGGTTTTGGAGGAAAAAATGAAGTTTCTGTTTATTTATGAATTATCAGTTTCGGCCATTGCCAGTTGTAAACAAACCGGTCGTTGCCATCCAGAAAAGACTTTTCCGCCACACACTAAATTTTTTTAACCTTAAAAAAAATTTCCGCCTTAGCGTCTTATATATATAGATTATAATACATGTTTAAATGTTATCTGCTTTTTAAAAATTATGACAAGCCATATATACTCATATATTGAAAAATAACGAATCTGTCTTATGCCCTGCGATTGACAAATTCGAAAAGAATTATCTTAAACATTTTTTTAAAAGATGATTCAACTCTATTCCGTGATATATACAAACACATGCATAAAAATATGAATATATGCATTGAAAATCTGTATATATAAAACGCTAAAGAGGAAAAAGTCTTTTCTTACGATGGCAACGACCGGTTTGTTTACATTCGGCTATGGTCGAAGCGTGGCGGAAGTGCTGCAAGTGATTTTTTTTCAACATTTCGTTAATTTCTTCAGGCAAATGAGTCTGCAAGACCTTTATTACAACCTGCGGAGGAACAGCATTCGTACATTTTAATGAAAATTTTGATGAAACGCACTCTTCAAAGGAGATCAGCTGGAAATAAAGCTGATAAGCTTAGGCGAGCCAGAAAATGTTCTGATCGATCGAGGCAAATCGTGTTCATTTTCAAATTGAGGTTAATGTCCCGGAACATATCTGTAACAATATGTCTGATGTGTGCGAATTTTGTGATGCATTTTATTGCGAAAACGAAGTGAATTCGAGGAAAAATGTACCAAATGATGTCATGATATGAAAGTTCATCTGAGAGAAGCTCCTGATCTTTTCAAGCAATTACTCTGCACCAATTCACAGGAATCAAAAAACTATCAACAGCAAATTCGAGAATATAATGCTGCATTAGCCTTTGCATCTATGGGGGCTGAAATAAAGGCACCTCTTGGAACATGTCCGTAGTGTTTCCATATACATGGTCAGATTTATCATATGGTTTCTCCTCTCTGTTCAAATGAATGAGACCTGGCTATGGACAATT
The DNA here is from genome assembly GCA_013235015.1 of Araneus ventricosus. Classification (NCBI taxonomy): domain Eukaryota; kingdom Metazoa; phylum Arthropoda; class Arachnida; order Araneae; family Araneidae; genus Araneus; species Araneus ventricosus. The sequence continues at coordinate 603,976 of BGPR01000382.1, read as the reverse complement.
GTACATATCTGACTCCAGTGAAGCAAGGAATAGACGCATGGAGAATAATCAAGCCTGCCTTCACTCTGTAATGGAGAAGATGGACGCTTTATTACGAAGCATAAATCCCTTTTCGGAATCATATCTGCAGATGCATCAATTGATGCAATCTAATCCAGCTGTAAATGTTAAAATGGTTTTTATGGAACATCCAGTTTTCGACTTGTGCAGGTATAATGCACCTACTTCAAGGACAGAGGTTGCTGCAATATTTGTCGGAGATGAAGTAGAGCCACCAGCAAATCGAGATATTTGCATTTATCCAGTTGCTAACAGTTAATACAAACAAAAATATTTCACCACTTAATCAGTGCACTGATCCTATGGTTTATCCTCTTTTTTCTGAATGGAGAATGCGGTTGGAATTCCAACTTGGAACATGTTGAAGAAAGAAGATCTGCAAAACGTATTAGGGTTACATAGTTGCAATATTATTCCTACAGGTTTGCTGTTCGTAATGTAGATATGTAAGTGCTCCTGAAGCGATGTGGAGACTCGTTGAATTTTCTTTCTCAGAAAAACCTCATGTATGTAATCATGAGGTTGGCCGTTCACTTGCCAAACCAACAGCATGTAGTAAGAAAAAGTTCAGTGATAATGCTACTTCAAAATTTGATGCCTTCAAAAGGCCTGTGCAACGGGCTGTACAACAAGTCTAATAGTGACAAAACTACAGCGTAACGTTATTGAAGCAGAAATGATTGAGTCAAGATCAAAAGAAACATTTTTAATTCCCAGAAGCTCATCCCATCGGACAATAATACACCTTTTTTTTCGTTGTCGATTTTGCTTTGTCAGCGGAGGGTGAGGAACTTTTTTTCTCCTTTGGTTTTTGCTTTTGAATCCCTCCCCCCGTGAAAACAAGTCTTTGTACGTCACTGTACTGTATATTGCTTTTTTTCCTTCTACGACCCTCCGTGTGGAGCGGATGTTGCATTCCAGAAATAAATTGCCCGTGTGAATGGAACAGTTTGGGCGTGCTAAATTCTGGCTCTCTGATGTAAAATTTTTAGAAAAACTCATTTTCTAATTTTTCCGGTTAGTTGAGATTTCCGGATACTTGAATGCTGGATAATCAAGAATTTACTGTACTGGTTTTACACTTGCCCAACTTTATGTTGGTTTGTCTAGAGCCAGGTTTGATATTGTTTCAGTGATATCTTCGACCAAAGAGGTATGTAATTGTGTTTACAGAGAAATACCGTGAACATTAACATAACCCTTTTATATGTATGTAGCTTATATTTTGTATATAATTTAAATTTTGACCTGCAATTGCAGTCAGTATTAATTTTTTTAAAAATGTATATCAATTGTTTAAGAGAATTCTTTTTTTAGTGTAATGATGTAGTGCAAATTTGTTCATTTATTAAGTGTCTTATTCAAGGATGTCTGACTTTTATGGTGAATAATAATGGAAACTTTTCAAATCATGTTTTTTATATCCAGGAATGAAATTTTTTGTCATGTTCAGAAGTGCAATGTTTTGTATATACAGGAATGAAATTTTTTGTAATGTTCAGAAGGGCAATATATTGTATTTACAATGCATATATTCATGATTTTATGTATGTGTTTGTATATATCGTGGAATAGAGTTGAATCATTTTTTTAAAAAAATGTTTAATAGAATTCTCTGATACATCAATGCCTGTTGAATTTGACTTCCCGATGCTTTCACTACATAAAAAACGGTCCTTTTCAGGGCCAAAAAATTTTAATCTTTCTTGACTAAGGTGAAAGCATTAAAAGAAAATCAGCTTACGACTTTTATTTATTCATAATACTGTCTTTTTTATGCTCATTGTGATAAGATGTAAGACCACAATCTTTTCATTAATAATATTAAATCTAATTTGTTTTTAGTTAGTTTTTAGAATAATTATATTGTTTTAATATTGCAACTCTTATTCATTTGGTTATCACTTTCATATTTTTCTTTGTTAGTTTTATTTGAAGAAAATTATCTTTTTGAGTCTAAAATATTTTATTCTGTGCTGATTTAAATTAAAGCACGTGGTACCAGAAGCAAAATAAAACTGATTCGTATATATATACGTTATATTTTTATTGAATGATTTAATTATGTTAATTTGATAAATCCTGTGCTCCATAATATGTACCTAATTCAGTACAATTCTATAATCAATATTCTAGTATGTTACCGGTTTGATACTGGTTCTGGTTTCATATTGGAACCGGTATCGTACCAGATCCAGTATCATACTGGATCCAGCATCATACCGGTTTATGAAACACCGGTTCCGGTATGATACCGGTTTATGAAACACCGGTTCCGGTATGATACTGGATCCGGTATGATACCGGTTTATGAAACACCGGTTCCGGTATGATACCGGATCCAGTATCATACCGGAACCGGTGTTTCATAAGCCGGTATGTTTTTTTATACCGGAATTTTTTTTTCCAATAGGGTTGCAACATTTCTAGTGCGTTCTCGGTGGATAGTACTTCCACGGTCACTTTTACATACATGTCAGCTGACACCTTCAAACCCTTATCCAATAACCTGGAAGCTGTCATATCAAATTTTACTTCTTTAAATTTATTAGGGGAACATTCGAAGTAGCAAAGAAATCTTGACTGTCCACATAATTTTTTGTAGCGACGTCTATTGATATAAGTGGTTCAGATATATTAGTGAGTCAATTATTTCCAAAATCATAAACTCCTTGTTTCATTAAAGATAGTACATAAAGACCATCGTCATCTCTTTTTAATATATTATTTCCAATTTTATCATTAATTTTTGTTCCCTTATCAACATATCGTTTATGCACTGCATCAAATTTTTCGGTTGGAGGCCAAATATATTTTAATTGCATATTTTCCATATCATAATTACCATCATTCATTAATTTAAAGCCTATTCCTGGAAATCCAGGAGGCCCTTGTTTAATTTCTTCCTCAAAAAGTGAATAATATGCTGCCATTTATTATATGAGAAAAATTACAAATTTAAAGATAATTAATTTTCTCTATTACAATATGTGGTTTGATTTTGTTCTGTTTACCATCTGATGAAATTTTTAATAACAGTTGTTTATCTTTTCTACCAAATTCAATCGCTACACAGGATTCATTGTTCGTTTCTAACGGCCTTTCAAGAATATGATGACTACCAATGGTCAATTTAATAGTAGGAATTTTTCGATGTGATGATCCTAAATATATTATAATTTTCATATTCATCTCACACGTTAGATTCATGTCGGTTGTCAATAATTTACTACTGAATTTATTAAATGTTATAGCTTGAAACCCACCTTCTCTGAAAGTTTCATATTGCTCGGCTGTTGCATAAAATATATTACCATCAACATATTCTTTAGCCACAGCGTCTGAATTTCTGATTGGATCGGACACATTCATCAATCGTTTATTATCAAAATTATAATGTCCGTTTTGTATTAAAGATGGAACATAAAGACCTTCGCTGTCTCTTTTTAATATATTATCATCTCTTTTATCATTGATTTTTGTTTTATGATCAACATACCTTTTGGTAACGGCAGCTTTGACGACATTCGGTTTACGAAGGTTTTTCATTGGAATGTTTCTTGTGCATCAAACTCCCCATCAAGATTTTGTATAAGACTTGCTTTACTTAAAGCCACAATTTCTGATTTTAAATCTCTTCGTATAACATCTGCATAATACTTAGTTACTGAATCATTTAATTCAATCGGATGATTTAAGTTCGTTAAAATCCTTTTTTCCATATCATAATTGTCATCATTCGTTAATTTAAAGCCTATTCCTGGAATGCCAGGAGGCCCTTGTTTAATTTATTCCTCAAAAAGTGGATCATATGATCTTAACATGGATTCAATCTGTGAACAGGACTGCATTATAGTTGGACTGAAGGTTCACAGGAATGTTATAGTTGGACCAAAAGTGCACAGACTAATGTTCTAGTTGGACTTGCGTTAGAATAGGTTTCTGTTAAGAAGAGTATGTATGGCAACAGGTGGAACACACGTGCTTAACCGGGTTCGTTCGGCGAGATGCGATGGAGAGGTGAAGAATGAATGTGAAGTGATGTCGCCTTCCTTTTTTCGATTCCTGCGTTTACGAGTTGCTGATTGGTGTACGATCCATGTCTTCGTAATATCTATTGAAGCCTTGTCATGTGCTTTTAATGACATATTGAACCAAGGAATTCTTCATTACAGGTGTTAATACTAAAGTGTAGCGTGATGGAGATCTCTGTTTGAGTGAATAGTTTTTCAAGCTTCGTTTTCCTCATCTTGATGTTAAGCATGCTTTGGTAAGACTTTTTTTCAACTGCAGTTGAAGCTTCCTTTTTCCCAATATGTTGCAACATTTTCATAGTAACATTTAAAATAATATTTCCTTTCAACGTATCCCTATACTGATACATTTTTTAATAACTAGACACATTTTGCATACACGTATTTCAATGATTTATATAGATTTTGACGTGTCAAATTTTTGTTCTACAGAAATGTCGTGGTTAATTGTGAATAAATAGTGTTTTTCTTGTCTAACTCAAGTTCGTGCTCTTGCCTTTGGTGTACTAATCATTTATACGATCACAGTGCCATTTTTCAAGTATTTATTTTCAGCTTTAGGGTTAGGCCCAACTTAATATTTTTAGTCACACCATAACACAATCGTATCTAAGTTGTCAAATAACATATTGTTTTGTTTGGCATTTTCATATCTATCAGTGTACTGAGGGATCACATACAAGGATGGGACTTCATCTGAAGTAGCTTTAATGGTATAAGAACCGCTTGAATTTATCATGAAAATATTAGATTTCACAATGCTGTGTTGTTTCCAGTTTATTTCCACATTCTTATGCGATAACCTTAATTCGATACATTTTGCAGCAGCGGAATTTTTCAATCGAACATAAGGAAGCCAAAGCGATAAATCTTCTAGAAGAACTTTGTAGTCTTTGTTTCACTCGTCTGTGTACACCATATTGTTACTGTGATTTCTCTGAAACTCAAATTTGACTTGGAGCCCCGTAATTACTTTCTTATATTCACGGAAGAAATCAAAAACATATTTTGACGGGACCCATATAGTTACAGTTTTGCCATCTTTAGTAAATTTGCGTCTTTCTGTAAATCCTTGATTACACTTTTCATTAGTTCCCAGGTTTTTGAAAAAATCGGTAATTTTAGTCGCATCTAGCCAAGTACCATAGTATTTCAAGGGTTTTCTGTCAGAAGTGTTAGACGTATCCATGTAGAAGAGCACATTGGTAGCTTCCGACGATGAATAATCCGGTGTAAAGTGCATTAATCCTAACACTTGTCGCTTGAGAGCAGAATAATTAATGTTCGATTCGATTTCGGTGGTGACTAATGTAAACCTGTTAGCGTTGATCAAACCACCTCCATTCACGAGAGCTACATTTTCATCCGTTATTGCAGTGCCATTATCATTAACAATTTTTAGTTTTTGTTGTAAATATCCGTTAGAGTATAAAATATTGGTGTTGGTGTCTTGTATGAAGAAATGATAAGTGGCATTCTCCATAGAATTATCACTATTTTTCTGTCTTACTTCTCCATACTCAAAACTTTCAATGTCATCATCGTAATAATAATAATCAGTGTTGTCTAGTTCAAATATTTTATTCATTTTGTTTATTTATTATTAAAAAATTTTTTTCACAGTTTCTTAATTTAATAGCAACATTGCTAATAAGTCAAATTTAGAGAAACTTTAGGCCGGAACCATGTTTTTTCTTCTTTGATAATATTTCGCTTAATATATCATGCACAAATGTTTTAGCTCTACCTTCTAACGCAGAGCCAATTTTTGGTAATACATCATTTTTATTTAACTGATCACGCAAAAATGTAAGAGCTTTTTCTTTTAAGGCAGGTCCGACAGCAGATATTACATTGGAAAAGAACCCTCTTCCTTGTATCTTCTAACTCTTTCTTTGAAGTCTATGTTTATTCATTTCTTTAGTTCGAGAGCAATAAAATTATATTGCACTGCTTGGTTATTGAGTGAAATTAATTCATTTCTATGATTTGTTATTCTCATTCTGATTCTGTAAATTCAGTCCATTCGAACAGTGAAGAACAGAGGTTTGACAAATGACTTTATGATTTGACTGCCTGGGCGATTAATATTTGTGAAGGAATTGATAACGTTTGAAGAGTGGCAGCCGTTTATATAGGCCCCCTCGACGATATCACAATGTATATAAATGTTATCATTTCCACCAGATAAGTCAGCAATGTACTTCCCTATTTGTTCAGGCTCTTCATATACTTTAGGCTCAAAACCTAAAAGTTTATGCAGACCCTTGGTTTTTGTTAAATCTATCTTATACTGGTCTTTTAACTGAATGGCAGTTCTTTGTCTTTCCTCGACTATACCAAATAGAATTGGTGGATCGATTGAATCGTTTTGTGATTCGGGGAGTTTCAAACATTTTTATTCTTCATATATTTCATCAATGAAATTTTGTGTTTTAATTGATGTGAATGTTACATGCAACTATGAAGATATTTTGGGTCCATAGTAACGCAGGTTGCATCAGCTAGTTTTAACTAAATTTGAAACAATTCTATAAAATATATAAGAAACTGATAATAGAAAAATTCAAACATCAAAAAAGAAAATGTTAATTTTGATGTAAAACGAACTTCGTACTTAAGTTTGTTAAGGAAACTTGAACATATTTACTCATTTTAGTGTGAAATGAAGTATTAAAAACGTATCATCTCTTCCCTTCCTTAATTATTTCGGAAGAAATTTTTAAAGAATAATTTATGGTGTAATATATACAGTTGAAAAACGATTGCATTCTTAATATTTTTAAAGCTTAAAAATGAAATAGAAAACAATAATATATTTGAAGTAGAAAATTCAAATCGTTGGGAAGAACAAATTTTACATTTTTTGAGTGGAAATAGAATATTTATTATTATCGTATTATTAAGTGATACAACATAAAACATTTACAATGTATTTTAATCAGATGATTATACTAAATCTGGGAGTAAAACGCTTAACACTAATAAAAATGAAAAGAAACTGAAGTAAAATTCTTTGACTGAAAGCAGTAAGAATATATTATTTCCTAAATGCATTTCTATGAGTGATATTTTCTCTAAATCATTTATTAAACAAATTTTCTCTATATTTATTAAGAATAGGAATTTTTAAAATCGAAACACGGGAATTTTTTGAAAAATATCTACTCTCTCAGAACGCTTCAGACTAGAAAGTTCTTAATTGAGAAATCACAAGTCAATTACTCTAAGCTGACAGATTTATTACTTTGTCTGACAATGAATGAATGACCACCCTTGTCATTCACGCTGTTCCTACCCAAATTCCTCCCTCTTATCCGACCTTCAAGGCACACGGGGCACAGGGAAAGAGTACTTCCTTTTGTTATTGGGAACAATAAGGCCAGGGGAAGCAAAAACTTCCCTGGCTGGTTTACAAGACAACTGTGTAAGCAAGAGGTGCCGTTTTAGAAAATTTAAGATAAAGGCATAGTCGCGTTAGATGGGTTAAAACCTCGGTCAACAGAAATAAGATCGGCAAGTCTATCAGAAACCACTTTGTCTTGGTCTGTCATTATTTTAAAATTTTAGTTTAGAAAACAGTTTTTGTGGTGCAGAGAAGTTAGTTTTCATGTTTTGTGTTACATCGGTTCTAGCATTTTTGCTTATTCTTCTCACAGTTTCATGAATAAGACCCAGATCATTAATATTAACATCACGCTCTATAGCTGTATATGCCACTAAACCTGTTCGCTGATTTAGTGAAGAAATGAAAATTTTATCAAGAACTTAGTAGTAGAACTTGGTAGAAAGTAGTAAAAGACATAGCCGGAGGAGGCATAAAACTTATGAAAGGTTTCAGTCAGTTGATAACCAAAAATGAAGAACAAACTCAAAATCTACTTCAGTCTGTTGGAGAAAGTAGGAAAAACTTCTTGTGTTAAGAAGTCAGTTTTGAATGAAATTCAAAGTAATTAAAGTGATGACAAGAGATTATTTGACAATGATTGGAATTTTTACAAGTTATTTCGACAATTTACAACTGCGAGCATCTAATCTTTTTCTTAATGGTACGAGTTAAACTGTGAAATAAAATTGCGGATTTTAACTTATCAATGCGTTCACTTTCTTATTCTTTTTTTATAATTTCCGTAAATTTTTAAGCTGTTTTTATGAGCATCTAGTAACTGTCGTATGGTGCCTCCAAAAAGCGACAGCGCAGAATTTGTACAAGTTTCCATCATTTTACGCTTTTTTTCTGAAGTCATAAGCGGTTAAGGTACAGTTAATGCTTATTTGTTTTTATATTCTAAGTAAACATTGCCATAGGAACAAACATAACCCAGTTTTAAAACATTAGTAAGGATATAAAATTTCTAAAACACTCTAAAAAGTTTATATTTTAAGAGTTTTTTGAAATTTTAGGGCTTTACAGGGAATCCCTATTGTTAACTTAAATAGCTGAAATTTCATATACTCTCTATTAAGACCAAAATAAATAGGAAAAGCCCTAAGGAGCAATGATTTTCAGAAAAAAGTTTATGACAACATCTGAGCCTGTACCCCTTCTCAGCGCACCGCCCTTGGGACGGCATTATATCCTAGGCGTAAGGAAGTTCTTTTTTCATTGTGCACACACACATGATTCTTCAATGGAATCGGGCATCGAACCTTGAAGCCCCTAGTTTCGTTTGAAGGACCTTACCACCAGACCACCGTGTCCCTTTATAAACTTTTAAGCTAGCATTTAGTCATTCATAGAAGTTATAATTCGATGAAAAAATTGCATAGAACCGTTAAACACGTCAAATTTTCTTTGGATTCTTAATTGAATAACTGTAACAACATATTCCCAAAGTATTAAATACCGTCAAATAAGAGAGTAGAACCGACGAGAGTGTTCTTCCCTCGACTTTCTTATATATAACACGATGCGTTTGGGGTTAGCTTCGTAGTACAGTGAAGATACTCGCGCATGCATTTGGGCCTCTTCTCACTGACCGATTGAGTCCACCATTTGAAATAAATTTGCAACTTAAGTGTCAAGACAATACCCCAAATTTAATTTATCAAGAACGCGCGCTTTTGAGTTATCGTGCACACTTCCACATGGATGAACAGACAGACATGAATTTGTCTAAAATTTGATAAATGTATACAAATCTGTGATAAAACCATATTCTAAATTTCATTCACGTAGCTTGTTGTATACTAAAATTTTATACACTTCAATAATTTTAGTATACAAACTACATACCAAATTCGTACAGCTTGTTGTGTTTTTATGTTATTGTGTTCACATGCAGACAGAAATAATTCCAAATCTCTGAACTTTTTTCCGGCTCAGGACAAAATATTAATAATACTATTCTCGAGACCCTAATATTTAAATTTCGAAAATTACTTTGTGGGTTTTCCTTTATATAATTCGTTTACAAGAAAATAAAAAAGAAATAAAACGGAATAAGTGGAGAATGTAATAAAAGGAAAAAAATTATCCGACCAGAATTTTGTTTTGGGTTTCCAATATTTTATTAAAGCATAAAAATTCCAAGCAAGAATAAATATTAGATGTTGAGAGATATAGGCACTTAATCTTATGAGGTCATTTGATCTTAAAAATACCGAAAAGCGATCAAATAAACATCCAGATTATGAGAATTTTAATGCTTTAGAGACTCCTAGTTAACGTCACTCTTGAATATAAACAATTTCTTAATCTTACCGTCGTTCCTGTTTAAATTTTTACTAACAGCTGTTTTGCTTTTAAAATCATGTTTTTATAGAAGTCTTTGTTCTGATTCCAGTAGAACCTGTTTAACGAAAAACAGATTTTCCATTAATATTTCGAACAAAAATGTATTTCATTTTATCCATTACTGCCAAATTGAAATTGGGACTCTGTCTTTTCACAAAAAAACTCTCGTCCAGGTAAGTAACATTCCGCTTTGCTAATACAATGGAAACTTAGCTAATTCGAAGCTGACGACACAACAATAAAAATTCGATTTATCCAAAAATTAAAATTAAGATAAACTATATCTAAAAATGTATAGAAGAGAAAACGTCAATTTTTACTCTAAAATTATTTATTATAACTGGCAAATTGACAAATTGACAGAGCGAAACGAGATTTCTGGTAACTGCCGTTCAGCGTTTTGTCTATTTGTAAATTTATTTGTTACGCAGTCACGACCAAATGCATTGTTTGATTTACTTCGAATCTGGCATAAAGCTTCTTTGAGGCCATAAAAATGACTTATATGTAAGAATATTTATTTTTTAATTCCATTTCAAAATGGGATAATTGTAATGGTTTCATATGTTTGGGAGTAAATGGTGAGTTTGGCGCCATTACAAATTTGAATCATTTTGATATTGGCGAGACATTTAATTGTAATTTTGTTAATACTAATGAAAGCTATGTCTAAATAATTCGCGAATAATTAAAAAGATCGATAAGATCATAGTTTAATGTTGAGAGTTGCTTTTTTCTGTTTATCTTGATTTTCTCTTTTCTTAAAATTATAATTTTTCAACTATTCTAGCGAAACGGCTCGTGTTATAAAAATTTGAGGACTATTTCCGCTCTCTATCGTTAAATTTATAGAACTTCTTTCAAGAACAATTTTATGTAACTTTATTAATAATAACTTAATATGTTAGGTTTGCAAATACAGGGAGTAAAATTTTGCATAATATAGGTGAGAAATATTGTACATCAATGTGTCAATCTCAAATGCCAGCCGGTCCAAGTAAACAAGGTCTAAGTTAATGTGGGCCGCAAAATTAAAATATAACATTAATTTTTATAGACACGTTGGCTTATATCGAAAGTACCGTATAGAGAAGAACAATGACATAACGACAATAATAACGTCAATGTTTTCTTCGCGACTCTTGATATCTCTTCCCTACTACCATATTTACTATTTCGAAGGATATATTGTCAGCAGAGATTAATAGCAAAGCTCATTCAAGTTGAATACCAGTAATTCTAGATCTGACAATCCTTTAATAATTGAAATTAATTTCACCTATAAGTGCTTCCAAGATTGGAAATAATTTCTGATACTAGTCAACCATTACAAATTCACCTAGTTTTACCTTCAAATTTGAAGAGCATTGGATCTCTCTGACCTCCATTTGTACATGGATAGGTGTTGATTCATATTATTTATCCAGGACGTCCTGACCAAGTCTTTGGCTGGTGTGGCGCCCTCCTCTTAATTACGTTTCCCACTTGTTCCCCTTGCATTGTGTGTTTCGCTGTCTTTTAATGGCTGGGAAGTGTTTATTCCATTAGCTTAACCAAATTTGAGTTTTGGAGACTGTAAGCAGATAATATGTTAAATAATATGACAAATGTTTAGAAAACATGCGAATTCTAGATGGTCATTTTGTAATAAGGTATTTCGAAAGATGTTAATATCGGTAAATTTTCTAAATGTAGAGATTTGGAATTCAGGGAATTCTATTTCTAGAACTTCACAATTGAAGTAATTATTTTTGAGAAAAAGAATGTGAATTTTAGTACATTGCGTGCTATGCTGCCTTTTAATTGTTTGGAAATTGTATCTTGTATTGTGGTAATGTAACTTGATTATTGTGGTAATGTAACAGTGATTTTACGAAGTTATTTATTTTAAACTGTAGCTAGATAATAGACTAATGTTTCATTTTTACATCTGGAATAGTGCTTAGATGCAGGTAATTACTTTTAATAATGTTTCACAATTTTGTTTTGGGGATCCGCATCTTATGTAACATATTTTATGTTGAAGGACATGGTGGACTAATGATTCACAGTACTTTCGAAAAAAAGTATTGAAGTTTTCCTGTCGAATGGTGGATGTAGGTGGATTTATGTTGTTGGTTCTATATACTTGCGACATGGAAAGTGACAATTTTTTGTTGCTAGTGAAAGCGTTCTCATATTCTTGAGTCATAATATACAGTCTTTTATAGATGAGTGAGATTTTATAGAGCATGTAGGATTTAATTTCAACTCAAGAACTCCAGATAAAAGAACGAAATGTTTATTAAACATCAACAGGTTAAAAACGGTATCATATTTAAATACAGTAGACATTCGCTTAAACTGAACAAGAATAATAGGGCAACACACAACACTGAACTTCAATTGCAAATGTTACATCAAATTCTAGCCTTATATAGGCATCTCAGAACTACAGGTAGATTGTTCGGGGCGTCATCTGGTGAATAGTCAACATACTCCTGGCCGCCGCATGAGTTAACTGCCACAGCTGAATATGGTAGCCTTGACTATTGGTCGTTTGATATCCCCATCTTGAGTGTGAAGGAGAACCACTCGAATGAGTCCATCCGGCCCTGGGTAGGTCTTTTTTATGCATCCCATGTCAATGGAGGGTTTATATTTTCATATATGACCACCCCCAAGTCTCCAATTTGAAGCTCTGGATCTAGTCGAGTCCATCTTCGCCTGCTCTGGAGATGAAGATAGTCTCATTTCCATCTTTTCCAGAAATTCTATTAGTCTGGATAAGGCGCCACCTCGATGTCAACTGGAGATCGTCTTCATAATTTGAATCCGGAGTTTCCAACAACGGAGAACCAATTAAAAATGTCCCTGCGTCAAGGCAGGGACATTTTTAGGACATCGTTATGATTAGATGACAACGGAAGTAAAGGTCTCGAGTTCAGGCACGATTACACTTGGCACAGTAACGTTGACAGCTCTTCAAAATTAAGGACAGGAGCCCTTCAAGCTCACAGCAAATAATTCTTTGTCGGCTTCACTGCCGCCTCCCAAATTCCTCGAAATGAGGAGAATAGGGTGGAATGAAATGCCGCCTGATGAATTGGCTGGTAACATATTGCTGGACAGGCGTAGAATTCCTGGACAGGCAAAAAGTGCTTCAAACTGATTTGAAAGGCATGTAACATTTTTTCCATTGTCGGAATAGATATCCTATAGACACCCACGTAGACTTATGAAGCACCGAAAGACTGCCAACAAAGCCTGAAACAAGAGATTGGAAACGACCTCTAGATAGCAGCCTTCGTACACATTCAAATAATAAGACAAATGTACGACTTTAATCGCGCTTTAATTCGAGGAAAATTAGGTTTGGTAAAAAATGGACCAGCGAAATTCATTCCCACTTTAGAAAAAGTTCGGGATGGAGCAATTCTGTGAGAAGGAATATTACCCATTAGTTGCTTTCAAGGTTGAACCTTTAGCCTTTTGCACAAAGTGAAGTTGTGTATCTCCTGACGTACAATGGAATGTCCACTGGTGAACCAATATTTCCACCGAAGCAAAGACAGCATAAGGAGAGGACCACTATGAAAATGCCTTTCATGAAATGATCGAATCAACAACCCCGTTACTATATGCCGAGATGGCAGGAGCATGGGATGTTTTTGATAAAATGTTAGAGACTGACCATGAGAAAGACGGCCACCTACTCTAATGATTCTCTGCGGATCAAGAAAAAAATTCAGAGACAATAATCTGTAACCCCTAGGCAATTGATTTTACTGCCTTATCAACTCAATTTTCATTGAAACATTCTGTTGTTGAATAAGTTTGACAATAATAAGTATGGAATTGGAGATCTCTTGCGAAATCAAATTATCACAACATTTCCCATCGGGATTTCTCGAATTGCAGAGAAAACGGAAAACCATTCCACTACCCTAGAGAGACTTGAAAATGATGAAACCCTCAATAAGAAGTATAAAAATGCTGTGCAACTTACACAATCAAACTCTGGTTCGATAACAAATGTTCGAGCAAAGATGGAGAACAAGGCACATGTGACGATAACCATTGTGTATCAGACCACCATAATGGATGATTTAACAGAGTGTTTTGCGAAATTTCTCTATATGCACAATCAGCAGATTAGAGGTTCCTGCAATGTGATTCCACTGGGCCTATGGAACCAAAGATCCGGGCCATTCGATTTAGTACAAACTGATTACCGTTCTTGGGTGGCATATGCATCCAACTCAATACAATTTGAGAATCTGACCACAAGTAAACTCCATTATTTTGGATTGGCAAAGTGTCCAAATTTGATGCACTCAAACGCGCTAACAAAAATGCTGAGCATAATTCTATTCTAGGGATAGTAACAGGCTCGACTGGATTAACCCGTGTCTTTGCAGCCCCAAAAACTACCACCACCGTCTCAGCGTCCTTTCCACGGGGAATAATTCTAAAGTATGCCACTTCTGAATAAACTTTACCAGATACATCACAATATCTATGCATCTCAATCCGAGAATGAACCTTTATGTAACCCTTTAATAAACGTGGAAATTCAATTGACTTCAGCAATTCAACTTGCGATGCGAACTCTTCCCAACTGCTTTAAAAGGTATTTCGTATTGGATCATCCTAAGAAGCATTATCTTTCTAGAAACCCTGAAGCATTATCTTTAACCGAATAGATGAAAGGGGACAAAATTCCTAAAGGATCGAAAATACTTCCGATGGCTGAAAATAATTCCCGTTTCGTGGTGACCGATTTAAAGGTTGAAATATTAAGTTTCAGCATATCTCTCGAAGGACTTCAGAACGAGCCCAGAAGTTTCACCCACTTATCTTCAACTTCTGCATCTAATTCGAAAGATTTAAATTCACTGGAATTATCCGAAACAACCCTGAGGTCACTGCATACCCACTTTCTTAGCGTGAATCCTCCCATTCCCATTACCTGAATTAAATCCCTAACTAAGCGTATAGCTTCTGGCACTGAATCCGGGTCAGTCAATAAATCATCAACATAAAAGTTCTCTCTAATAACCTTTGCCGCATTTGGAAATGACTTTTCATAGTCCTGACCTAACTTATGTTTTCATGGCCAAGGAAGGTGCACATGTTTTGCCGTATGTCACTGTTACTAACCGGTTCTGTGGAGCTGAAACGCCAAAAGATTCTTTGATAATAGACCTGATCTTCTTTCACAAGGATCAGACGATACATTTTTTCTAGGTCACCAGTCAGATATATAGGGTAAACTCTAAATTTTAACAGCAATTTCATCAAATCCATTTGTAATTTGGGTCCATTTTCCAAATAATCATTTAAAGACTGACTCTCACTACCTGTCGCGGAAGCATTAAACACAACTCTCAGCTTTGTTGTGGTACTGTCATCCTTTCGAACCCAATGATGTGGCAAATAGTATCTACGAGGATTCAAAACCTCCGAATCTGGAATTAGCGCCATATGATTTAACACTAAATAATCTCTCGTAAACTCCGAATATTGTATTTTAAAAATAGGATATCTATCAAATTTGCCCTCCAAGTTATAAAAACACTTCAAAGCCCAAGTCTCTGTACTTCTCAATTCCGGGCGACTTTTAAACGGAAGAGTTTCTACATCCCTTCCCGTCTCAGTTCGGTTTACAGTTTCTGCATACATATCCACAAAAAAGAACGCCATAACATCATTCGTAATCGACGCGAGTTCCCCAAACCTCTTTAAATCAACTCCCACCTGAACATGACCAATAACCAACTTCTGGATACCAGAATTAGCACCCGCATACACCATACCAGAAAGAATCCACCCAAGCCTAGTATTGATCGCACTCGAAGATCCCACCCAAACTTTTAATGAATTGACCTATTATCAAATCCCCATACAAATCTGCACCGATTAGAATTTCAACTCAACCAGATATATAGAATTCGGAGTCTGTTAGTTTTAATCCGTTTAAGTGAGGCCATGCCTCGAAGTTTGCCCTAAAGTTTGGTGGATTTGAAGTTATCCGATTGATTCAAAGCGTCAATTTTATAGATTTACGAATGGGGCGAAAATTCCAACCCAAACTCTTGAAAAGAAGTCTCCGCAACCAAGTGGTTGATACCTCCTATTCTGTGCACAATTTGTCTACTCTTCAACACCTGTTTTTTTCCAAACAAAATCCATTATTGAGGATCTCTGACTTCCGATATCCTTTATTGCCCTGCACGCGACCAAATCTCCATAGCCTGTTCCGACGTTAATTAACGCAGTCGACAACAAACCTTGCATATTCGAATCATTAGCTCGCGTAAAAATACAACCTAAATTTTTCAATTTACATTCCGAAAGCAAACCTGGCTTTTGATCCTGATCAACTACGCGAACATGCTCAACGTTACGCTCGTGCAGCAAAGTCTTCGGCTTTTCAACAGCAGACTGAACCGCAGGTTTACACTCCTCCTCATGAAGAACAATACGATACATACCCTAAAAAATCTTACAACGGTCGGTAAACAAACCTTTACTTACAAAGTGATTCGGAGACAATTTATACACTGTCGCTTCTTCCTTACAAGACTCCATCGATGTTCCACAGCCAATATCTAAATCCGAAGACATTGACACTACAAATGACAATCTCCACACTGAGGACATACAATTTACCGAAATTTTGTATTCTTCGAAACCCAAGCATTCGAAAAGATTTCCATGTCAATATTTGAGTCTAAAGGAACCCTTTTGAACCGGCACAAATTTGTTTGTATTCTTATCATTGCCTACCTGCATACTTCTCGCATGTTTCTCTAAGAATTTAACTAACTCAACTTGTAACTCGGAAAAGCATCCTTGTCCAATGTCAATCCCCACTGCTGTCGCAGCGACTCATCTAATTTCAGCTGAATTAAAAAAAGCTATGATTCAGTTGGCAAATTGATTGAATTCGAACCTCAAGGTTTTCAAATTTCTGATAACTAAATTACGAGTATCTAGCACTTCAAATACAAATTTTGGGTCATTCAATTTTATGGCCTTTACGTTAATAAACTTGGGCAAAAGTGCATATCCTAAATTTCTACGATTATGATAACGATTTGACACGCTTCTTTATAACACTTACCTGACATGGAAAATCCCGATACTAGTTTAGCCGGATCACCCTTGAGAGCTCCAATCAGATAACTAAATTCGGATGCTTCAGACAGGTCTTTATACGTGTCGATCGTCTCTAAGAAGACTTCTCGAAACGTCAACCAAGTTCCAAAATCACCATCGAACGTCAGTAGTTCTAATCCGTGCAACCTCAAGCTATTTAATACAGAAATATCAGACTTGGAAGAATCTTCAATTTTCACCGATTCGCGGGATTCCTGTGCCTTCGCCATTAAGCGCCTAATCTTAGCTAGGATATCAATTGCCATATCCTTCATTCCTACAAAAGATTGGCAGAAGTCCTCCGATTCATCATGACATGCCAGATAAGAGTCGCTCAAATGAGATTCTAAACCTTCAATCTCTTTTCTCAGTTCATACTACAACTTTATTTCATCAAGTGCCTCGATAAACTGGTCCTTATAATGCTAAATCTCTTTCGTGCAAAATTCGAATTTAATCTTTGTGGAATTAGCCATTTTGCGAATATACAACAAACAGACGACTCCTTTTGACGGACCAAAATTGTAGGATTTAGTTTCACTTCAAGAACTTCAGATAAAGGAACAAACTGTTTATTAAACAGCAAAAAGTTAAAAACGGCATCATATTTAAAAACAGAAGAAATTCGGTTAAACTGAACAAGAATAAAAGGGCAACGCCCAGTACTGAACATAAACTGAGATTCAATTATAAATGTTAAATCAAATTCTAGCCTTATATAGTCATTGCCGAACTACAGGTAGATTGTTCATGCTGCCATCTGGTGAAGATTCAACAGATCACTTTATTGCTAGTCAATTCTTTTTCTTTTTTATTCCGCAGGCTTCGGCAGGTCTAAATTTTTCTGTGGTTAGGCTTTGATTCTATATCTGTGGTGAAACTCGAAGAAAACAAAATATAAACTTTTCTTCCAACGATTTAAAATCTTCAAACCTTGTTTTCAAGTTTTTGTTCCACGTTCTTTTAATATCATTCAGTTTTGCCTAAACTTGACTTATTAATTTTGCTTGTCAGAATAGGCTTCAAATCTTCATACTTCATTCGCTTTTCCGGAAGAATTAGCTTACATTTGAATACATAAGTTTGGTCACACATCTTCTTAATGATCTGATCTTATCGTAGCAGTTTTAAATTTTTATTAATTTAAAGAAAATGCAGAATTCAGATAAAACTCCAATTACAGAACAAAAATAACCTAAGGCGCCCGAACAACAAAAGCTGTAAGCAGCAAACCCTAAAAACATTGCAAATCTGAATTGAAAATTATCAGTTGACTGTAAATAATTAAAATAAGAAAAATATTAAAAATTAAAATTCGTAAAAACTTTAAAAACATAAAAAATAAACCGCACAAGAAGTTTAATAATTGAATGAAGTCACATATAAAAAACATTAATAACCGATGCAAAATTTAAAAATTGGATACATAAACATTAAAAAACGCATAAAAAGCATTAAAATTGTATACAGCCGAATAAAAAATCGTGAAAGAAAACACATCAAGAATTTAAATGTTGGAAACATTTCATTTTAAGTATACAAAAAGACATGAAAAACATCATATTCTTGAGAAACCTTCTTAAAAATTTTATTAAAATTGAATTTAAATCGAGTAAATTTTTCTATCAATCAATCCTGAGGGATAAATCTTTTAACCATATTAGATCAGAAAACAAGCTGGCCTCTTTATTCTTGGTTATTAGAAAGTAACAGATTTCTTTTTACAAGTACCAGAAATTTCTACGAAACTTGTAGCCGGATAATTAAAGTAATTTGGTATAGTAAGCAATACTGAATGTTCGGTCATTGGTGAATGTTGTAGATTGATAATTATTTATAATTTGGAATTTAAAAAATTAAGCTTGGAAATTTTGATTACAATTTATGTTTTCTGTGTGTTTGCTGGATCACAAAATTATACATTGTGGGCCGCTAGTTTGACATACTTGCTTAATAAACACCGAAAATAGCAAATGATATTTAATTGCAATTTTGTTAATGCTGATAAAAGCACACATTTAATTTTTTAATTTTGTGAATACTGGTAAAACACACTTATTTAAAAAATTTCCATTCGAAAAAAAGATATCCGGATCTTTAAAGACTGCAATGTAGAGCAGATCTTAAAAGCAGAAAAAGAGGAAACAGTAATTTTAATAGATAAAGTAATAACAATTATAACAAAAATATAATTTTAAAAATATTAATTCCTCTAAATAAGCAAGCAGTTTCCATATTTCAGGCATTATTTTTCCAATTCTACGTCTGTTTGTTTGTTTGTGTCTTTGCTTTAAACTTCTGTAATTCCACACCTCTTGATGGATTAGAACGAAATTTGGCACTCATGTTCCTTTAGCACCTAGAATAAAAAGTTATTAGTGTTCCCTTAAGGGAGGGGGTTAAAAGGGTAATTTTTGATGTTTTTCCACCATAATATTGGAACAAATCATCACACTGAAACTATTTTTACACCATCTTGAAATTCAAAAAATAGCTTTTCTGTGACACCTGTTTCATTTTCCTACAACCTTTCCTCTTTCTTTTAAATCAATTTTAAAAAGTAATTTAAGCATAATTTGTAACAATGCTTTCGTGTATTGGAATCTTAAACCTAATCACATCTCGCGTGCATTTGACAATTTTAAAATTAAATTGCTTTCTTCAGATATTTTCACTTTCGCACGCGGAATATCGCATCTTATTATGCGCGCTGTAATTTATCTTTAAACACTGGTTTTTAAAATCGTTGCAATTTCTTTTATTGTTTACAGTATACAGAATTTCTGGCAAAATTTTTGCCCTTAGTTTGTTTTAGAAGAGACATCTGTAAGTTGATAAAAAAAAATTCAGAATTTTTTTCCAACTTACAGATGAAGCTTCTAAAACAAACTTGGAGAAATTTAGATAAATATTCGTTTTGCAGACTGTAACAAGAGGGTTATTTTAGGTTGTAGTGCGTAATTAATATCATGTACCAAATTTCATTCATCTATCTCGACAGATGTTTTCATTTCTAAAAAAAGGACATTTTCGTAATATATAAGAAACTTTTTTGTGCGATTTAGCGCAGCGATCAACGACGATTTTTAAATTTTCATCGAAAAAACATAATTTTTAAATTCTGGAATGTTTCCGTTCTAATAAGAAGCTAATTTTATTTTTTCGTCCATTCTAAATAAGAAGCTAATTTTATTTTTTCATCCGTTCTAATAAGAAGCTAATTTTATTTTTTTATCCGTTCTAATAAGAAGCTAATTTTATTTATCCTGATAAAAAAAAGCTGTAGTTTAGATCTTTGAAGTTTCTGCGATAAGCTTATATAATCTGTTTAAATTAACTACGATGAGGGAAGGTGAAAACTTTTATACAGCCTGTTACAGTTTTAATGAAAATATTTTTCTAGAAATGAGTATTAATTTTTTTTTAAAATAATGTAAGTAGTTTTTTAAGGATAGAAATCTGTTATTTAAAAAAAAAACAGTGACTTCTCCCATAAAGTTTGGTGCAGCATTTAAAAAGTGTGTAGAAGGAATTGAATTCCAATTCAAAGACACTCCGAAACTTAAAATCGATAAATCGCAGCATATATATACGCAAAGAGTTTTACAGGAGCGTTGGAATTCAATGTTAATTCCTTCCTCTACTTCTCTGTAAGCTGTTATTATTCCTTCAGGATATTTCTCTCTGTATTTTGTTGTCGTAAGTCGATAAAAAATTCTGCAGAATTTTTAATGCTTACTTAGGTTATGTGAAACCAATAGTAATCAGACAAAAAAAAATTAGCAAAACAACCGTTATGCAGACTGTAACACGAGAGTTACTTTAGAAAGTAGGGCATTATCAATATCGTATATCAAATTCAATTCATGCAGCTTGACATATGGAATTTTTCGTAATATATCAGTTACATATAAGTGAATTGGGACATATAAAAAATATATTTTATGCTTTTTAAATCCCTTTCTGAAGACGGTTGCGCTTACTTTTTTCACCTTATACTTATATTAAAAACAGAACATATATAGAATTCAAGGCTATTCTTTACAAAGTTTCCGCCATTTATGGGGGAGATCATATAACAAATATAAATTACATGTAATCAAAAAGAGTAGGGGGATAATAGTGGACAAACTAATTAAATTTAATTATCTGCATTAAAATATCTACTTCTTTTTTTTTTTGCTTCTAACCCTCACCTTATACTTATTTCAAAACAAACAGACATTGAATTCAATGTTGTTCTTTATAGTAGTTCTGTATTAAAATGGGTGAACACCGATTTCTAAAATAAATATTACGTGTCATCAAGGAAAGGGAGGATAATACATGGGAAAACGACTATTGAGATTTAACTATTTGTTTTATAAATAACTATTTATTTTTATGCTGCTAATTCCACCTTATATTCAAAACAAATCATATTTCGAATTCAAGGCTGCTTTTCACTTTGTTTCATGATATGCAATTTTAATAGATATGATATAGATTAATTATTCACATCAAAATGATCCCCGCAGATATGACGAATGCTGCTTGCCGATCAGGCCGTCTTATGTACCAGGGCCATCTTATCAAATTTCAGGGCTGCCTTATCACATTTCAAGGCCGTCTTATCAAATTCAGGTCTAGAATAATTTTGTGTCCCATCAGAACCATAACTGAATTTGAGCACTATGCTATTACTAACTATAATATAAAATGAGTGAAAAATTCATCTGTTCTGTCATTAAACTTACGATTTTGCAAATCGGCGCCTTTTCAAAATGATTTTGGAAGCCAACTTGGCCACCCCTCGATCGTGTCCATGATTAATCGTAACGTTACATCATATAAAAGGACTTTAATCTTTATTAAATGTTATTAAATTCAAAAATAGAATAACATATAATCAATATTAAAATAAATGAATAAACATATACAAACATTTGGTACTAATTCCATTACTTTTCTATTCATTTAATTGTCTCAAAATATGAATTTTAATTTATATTTTAAGATGTATACATTTAGAAGTAATTGCCAAAAACGATTCTTGTCAGTTAAGCCCTAATTCGTATTTTTTTTACTCTTGCTATTTAAAGACGTAATTAAAATTTTTGGTTCAAAATTGAATAAACCGAGGTAAATATCAGGCCCTTGGATCAATGTCGCCGCTGGGCTGCATCATCAATTACCTCATTAGATAAAAAAACAGTCCCGTACTAATGTTTTAGATTAACTTATCGCTTCTCCATGTATATTATAACTTTTGAAGAACATATTTCTTAACATCAATAAATATTGTATCGGTTCCGTATAGTTTATTAACACACTTAGAACAAAAATCATTGCGCTTTTCGACTTTATTTATCTAATGCTATAGTCAGAAAATATAGGGAAAGCAAAATTCTATATCGAAAATGGAAGTAGTTTGTTTACTTTACACTGCTAAGCTCGTTAAGCATAGGGTTCAGATCAGTGGCGGACTCCTGAAAAATAGTGGTTTCGAGTCAATGAGAGCCCACACATAACACAATCATAACATTAATGTATATATGAGCTAATCTTTTATGCAGTTAGTATCTTTGACAGTTAATCTTTTATTTCAATACTTTTCACTAACCTGGTAACTGCTGATCAGCAAAATAATAAGGGAAATCTTTGAAATTATGTAAAGCTTTTTACTATGTGGCACATGCTGGTAACAAGCTCCGCTTGCGGTAAGGAATTCACTCATGTCCACGGTTAGACATATATTAAATTAATTTGAAGATCTACCTTAATCTCATCCATTTTAATAAAATGAAATAACAAGAATAAATTGATTTTGGATTATCAACGACTTCCAGGTTTTATTAAATGACTATTCTATAGACGACATTTCACTTTCGATTACATATAATATATATATATATGAAAGATTGGTTTTAAAGGTGAAGTATTCCATGTTGGTAAAGTAAAAGACAACGGTTGTTTCAATCTTCTTTTATTCCATCGTAGACAATAAGTTCTTTTCAATAGTTAAAATAAACTGTATACGAGTATCCATGACCAGACTAAAAAATGTTAACGCGCTAACAGCTTGACGTTGTTCGCTTACATTTTGAAATCAAAGAGGGAGATAGGAATGCGCAGAAAATAAGTATCTAGAGGAGGGTTCGCCGGAAAGACTCTGACTAGAAAAGAAAGTTGTAGTGCACTTATTACGATGGATGAGAAGCAATTAAAATGAGGTGTGTTAAAAATGATTTAAGAAAGTTAAAAATTAAATATCATAATTACCTCCGCAAGAGATGTACGATAGCAGGGTCTTCTAATCGCAGAACCGCGAAGTTGGACAAGTTTAATTATCATAAAATTTGATAAATTGCTTTAATTGTGATTATGGTTTTAAATTAATAAATATTAACACTAAATGTGCAATAAGATATCCAAATTTTAAATGCACTTCAGTGAGTACAAGCAAAAAAATATAAATGCAAAGATTTTATAAAAACATTGAAAATCTCATTTAAATATAAAAATATTTCAATAATATGTACACAAAAATTTTCTATTATATATCATTTCCCTGAGTACTAATAAACACTGGGTAATTCACTATAAAAAGTTCCATTAACGTGATGAAAATTTTCAAATAAAGTTCTTCAATAGTAAATGAACTATTGAATTGTTAATATGAAAAATAATTTAAATGTAATATCCGCGTAGCATCTAAAACGTAAGGGAAAAACTTTTTATGACAAAGATACAAATATGTTTCAAATAGAAAATATGAATAATTAATCTTGATGTCAGTGATTTTATTGAGTTTAACATCAGTGAAACAAATTTTTTAATCTTGATGATGTTGTCTACAACTGGGAGTATCACGTCTGGCAAAAAAAGGGTATATCTATGTTATCTTCATGCATTCCCAGAGAGAAAAGAGAGACAATGCACGAAACAGAACATTACAAAGAACCTGTTTTAAACAGTAAGACTTTTTCATAATATCATTGTTTTGTTCTTGGGCAACAACACCAAAGAGAAAATTATGTAAGATTCAACTCTCATGGGGAAATGAGTTTGAACGGACTGACTCTTACCAAAAGGGACAGAATAAAGGCAAGGTAAGCTTTTGCCGTACCCAGAGAAGGGAATTTCCCGAAAAGACTCCGTGAATCGAAACTGTGTAGTGCGCTTATTACGATGGAAGCAAGTATTAAAATGAGGTGTCATTAAAAGCGGTAAAACTAAGGAAAATACAATAGATTATCAAAAGAAGAACTGAATTATCTCGCTCTATCAAGAACTAAAAACAACTGAAAAACGATTTCATAAAAAATTTTAACTACAAACCGAAAAAAATTTCATCTTTCTATTAAAAATAAACTAACCATATTTTTTGAAAATATTCTGCATACTTTCTTACAAAACTGAAATCAACACTTTCTTCCTCTCAATGATCTATTTAAAGCGAAGGATAGCAAAGATGTACATAAGAAAAAGTCAGATCAAACCATTATATATATGGACAGTTAACCTTCAAAATCTACATATTGATAAATTAAATTAAACTCACACTTTAAAAGAAAATTATAAATTATTCTGAATAAAAAATAGAATTCAAAATAATGCCTGAAATATGGACATCAAAATTTGAAGAAGGGTCTTTAATTGTAATTCTTTTGTAAAATATATAGAACGAATAGAAAATGTTCAGTGTCATTGCAAGAAAAATAAAAATTTGTGGATCCTTTTCATAAACACATCCTACTCACTAAACTAGTTAGATAACGAAGAATTAATGTCAATAAATAAAATACCATCGTCCCATTTTCAAAATTCTGTAAAATATATTTTAAAAAGCCCTCTTAATGACTCCAGAACCTTAATTTCCCTCAAAAAATTTGTTCAGCTAACTTGACATACTGCGCAGTTTTCACCGAATAGAAATGGAATGATGTATTTCAAACTTAAACATTCCATAAAAAAAATAATTATCGACTAATAAATTCAAGAAATGAAACCACGAATTTAGAAGGATAAAGGAAAGCATCAAACTCATAGCAACAAATCATTTCATATAACTCCATTATAAGGCTGCTGGAAACTAGACAATAATCTGCAAGAAATTTTATCTTGAATAATATAAGAAAAATCTCGAGTCTTAAACAAAAAAATTGGATGCCACCATGTAATAACAAGATTCCGTTATTGCCATCTATCCTAGTTCCATAAACAGCCTTTCATAAATTTAGAAACCTTACTTCTGGTACATAGCACTTTATAGAATAAAACCTGACTAATCTTCAAGAAATATCTCAAATAATCCTCAAGTTAATTGAAAGACAGTAATCTTACCTGATAATTAAAAAACATAAAAAAAGAATCGAATCCTTCAAAAATAATGAATGATACAAAGAAAACCCTAAAATTAAAACCCATAATAATTATTTACTTTTGGCCTTATAACATTAACAAATCAGCCTTTTTTCAAAAAAATTTTAAAAAATTTCTAAAATTCTTCTTTGGACACCAAAATTTTGAAACATGTAGAGTCAGAATAGGTCAACTGCATGTCTCCTGCAGTCTTGGAACTCTGTTCCGTACACAAAAAAACACTTATCTATTTTTTGAGATTCCACTGGAATGTTTTGGAAAGATTCCCTCAACAGTTTCAAATGTAACGCAGTTCTCTTTTCAGACGATCTTTTCGATTTATAATTGTATTTGCTTGACATAAACTCATTCTGAAAAATTTCTTTGTCTGTCTCAGATGAAAATCAAACTAAACTCTTTTCGAATGTAAACAAAACTTCTGCGATCTGTTGCCAAACGGTAATTAAGAAATCCGACCTTTTTTTGTCGACATGTGGGGAAGAAAATTATATAGATTTGGTATTTCATTCGAATTCTTGGTTATAATAACGCTCGTGGTGAAGGGGTGTTTTAGCTTTATGCTTGTTTACATAGATCTCTAATTTTTAGCGGTTCGTATAGCTTACTTATTTACCCCCTGATGAGCATCTATACTTTTACCGATAAACTACAGTCTTTCGATTTATCAAATTGATATTAATATATATAGAGAGAGTATATATATATATATAATATATATATATATATATATATATATATATATATATATATATATTAATAAACAAAAACATAGAAAGAAAACATGAAAACACGCTGTAAAAGAAAAACCAAAAATAATAATAAATAGAACAAAACGCCAACGTCCGGGACGCGTCATTAGCAAGGAAACCCTGAACGGCACAAGCAAAAAAAATTCGGTGTTTCTGAACACAAAAACTCAGCAATAATGCCAAAAGAGTTTTGTTTGCGCCCGTCTGGATTTCCCTGCTGATGACCTGTCCTGACGTTGGCGCTTTTGTTCCTTTTATTATTATTTTGGTTTTTCTTTTACAGCGTGTTTTTCATGTTTTCTTTCTATGTTTTCTTTTATTAATATTTCTCACTTTACAGTTGTACTGCTGCATTGGCGCATTCACCGCATTTGTGAAGTTTTTTCCTCATATTTAGATCTTTTATAGAATCTATTTTTTTCTTCTTTTAAATTGCATTTGTTTCTGGTTTTGTTTATTTTTGTATATGTTTGTATATATATATATATAATTTAAAATCATTAAATCAATAATCTATTCCTAATCTAAAGATAGTATTAATTAATTTAAGTATTATACATGTCATTGTAAGTAACAAATATAAATTCAAATTTATGATTGAATGTTAAAAAGTTCTTCAAGTAACTGTATGGTTCTAAAATTACAACGTGTTATACTCCACAAAATTTTTTTATGCAAACTTAAAATAAAATCTACCAGTTTTAATGTTTTTAAAGAATACCTGTTATTGTTAAACACTGACAATTCAAAATTACAGAAATCCACTACATTAAGGGTAAGTCAACAAGCGTTTCAGTTCACTAGATGTCTCCTCAAATCTGTCAATAATATTTTCTTCATCCAAATTATTTAACAATTCCTTTCCAATAGACAGCGAAACATATGATTCGAAGTTTTCCTCGGACAATGAATGTTTTAATCGGTTCTTTATGATCTTTAGCTTTGAAAATGTTATCTCACAGTGCACTTGGGTAACTAATAAAGTACAGACGAATTTATTAAATTCCTAAAGGTTATCATATGCTTTATCATGAAGTCTGTTTGATGCTAAAATTTTTAATACACTCGACGGACAAGTGCTGCAGGTTTTACAGTTATTGCAACTGGAATCCATTAAATTCTCACCATTATTAAGTAATAACTTCAATACATCAAAGTTTGAAGCAAAATGAATCAATTCCAATTTGATTTGATATTTGCTGCTCTGTGGAAATAACTTCATAATTCCTTCCAATGCTTCATCTTCGAGACCCTTGTTTACGATAGTCCTAAAATTTATTGGTTCCAAGCAGGATAAGTCTTTGTACAATTGTTTGTGTTGTACAGATCGATCTTCTAATGATAGGAAAATGCGATCCATTATAAATTTGAACACATTCCCCTCGAAAATCAACTAGAGGATCTGAGGAATTTCCTTCATCATTAGCAAGCTCATCAGCCATTTGATTCTTCTTCCTCTATCTCTTAACTGGCAACGTTGTCTCTATAATATCGATTTCCAATGTTTCATTTTCAACCATATTCATCTGAGAAATTTGTTCGTTATATTTCGTTACAAATTCTAAGGCCTTCCTTTGAACATTATGCAATGTTCTTGCCCGTTCCTTTAACTTTGTTGTAGCTGAATCTATAAAACTCCATGCAGTGAACATATCCAAGCCGCTTGTGTGTAGATAACTTGACAATGGGGCTGTAGTTTCAAAAATATGCAAATAGCTAAATGCTGTCAGAATTGTTTCAAATTTTAAAAGGTTATGAAGTAAAGCATTTGCTTCATGCTTTGTTTTCGCGTCAAATTTTTCTAAATTTTGAATAATTGATAAACATGTCAACAGATTTACAAAAGTACTAACAGAAGGTTTTTCAAAACGTCCAAAAATTACTGCTGCGTCATTGGATTTTCTGGATTTTCCGGACAACCTGGTCTCACCGATTAGCTTTAGTCGTTTCATTTTTTACTTTCCTAGTTCTTTCCCAACAACTTCTATCCATACACCCATCCTTTTGCATGACGTTCTTAGAAAAGTTGCTAAATTCTGAAGCAAACTGAAAAAAGAGACTGTATCTACACAACATTTTATTGTGTCAGTTAAACCCAAATTCAATACATGGGCATAGCACCATATATGAACATGGTGATCTGCCACATCAGAAAGTTTACTTTGCAAGCCATTATATTGCCCATTGTAGCTTGCAGCACCATCTGTGCTAACAGATGAGCATTTTCTGGGTTCAATTTTATGATGCTCTAAGGTTTGAGACAATAAACTAAAAAGTCCTTGCCCTGTGCCATCATTACTTGGCACAACTTGAAGCAGACGTTCACAGACAATCCTTTAAATACTTATCGGATGATGATACTAAATTGATCGATGGATGTATTTTCTTGGGTGGAATCCACCTGAATGGAAAAATATTTTGCATTGTAAGCTTCATAACTGCTTATTTCTTGTATCATGTTCTTCATAATTTGAATTAATGTATTAATTGTCGTTTTACTTAGGTATGTGACAAGTCCACGTCGCCCGTTACTTTCAGTCTTTAATTTTTTTCTAATAGTTTTAGTCTTTGCTCTGACTTGTTGTGCACTGAAGAAACGTGAGTTGCCATAATTGGATCATATTTTACCATTAACTGCGCTGTAGCCAAAAACTTACCATGATTCAGAGTATCATTGTCCAGAGTATAAGCTGATTTGTTTCTGTGCCCTCGAAAAGAAAGTGTTTGCTTGCATAACATCTTTATGATGTCTATAATTCTCATTACTAGATTTCTCTGCTTCTGTACTTCTTTCCTTTTATTTAATGACGTTGAAAGAAAATTATCTAAGATACCTCCCTTAACCACACTGATATATTTCTGAGCATTTCTGATGTGTGTAGTCGTAGATTCGTGTAAAGCCAATATCGGGCTAATACGTTTGTAGTCTCTGAAACCAAGTATGAAAGGTGACACATTCCAAGTATTGGGGAAATCGAAGGCTAAGCAGTATGAGCAATATAGGCATTTATTTTCTTTTTCATAAGTTAGCCATTTTCTTTGAACTGTGTCATTCATAGTTATCCTCTCATACAAACGAGCATCAAATGGCAGGTCATCAAGAGGCTGAAATGGATGCTCAGCAAAAAACTGCCTCAAATTTGCTCGTGGTGGTTAATGGAAGATTATAGGAGCAAATCTTTTTAGTTCTTGTGTTGTTTCATTAGCGTCATCTGCTTCAGACACCAAACTATTTTTTGTTGAAGGAGCATCAGATTCCCTGTCACTAGTTGAAGTTATAACCTCGGATGTTGTAAGGAAAGTCTCTACAGATATTGGAATAATAAAGGGAGAAGTGCTGGGCCTGGACTGATTAGCAAAGCACACACTTGTTTTTTTCGTCTGTATCTAGAGTAATGCTTCGTTGTTCTTCTG
Organism: Araneus ventricosus; assembly: GCA_013235015.1. NCBI lineage: Eukaryota > Metazoa > Arthropoda > Arachnida > Araneae > Araneidae > Araneus > Araneus ventricosus. The sequence continues at coordinate 574,475 of BGPR01000382.1, read as the reverse complement.
ACTCGCACATCACTGCATCATCTCTGTGAGAACTGATTTTCTTCTTCGTGATGATTTGTTTCACAACTGGACATTAATGTAGAAGCTGGCTGTGTTATTATAAAACTTGTAATACATTTGCAACATTTGGCTGACTTCTTCCTTTCTGTTTCTTCGAGCTCTTTGCGTTTTAATGATCCAGATTTAGGCTTTTCCTTTTCCATGCTGGTAGATAAAATATTTATGAAATCGAAAGTTAAAACTTATTTAAAAATACTCAAGTATCTAACAGAAGAAGCTCATAACTCGTAAGATTGTTTTCAAACAGATCAGACAGAATTTGGAACAGGCTCTGTAAACAATTCCATCTCTGACTTTTAAACAAAATCCTTAAATTATAATCTACCCGAAAATTAAATGCTAATAATTCGCTCTGCAAAGCAGAATTAAATGAGTTTAAATTAAAGCAAAGAATTGGTGATAGAATATTATTTTTTAAAGACACATTCAACGCTGTAAACAAATTTGACCAACGAATGTATAATTTAAACAGAATCTAAAGGAGTAAATTTCTTGTCCGCAGGGTTGATATAAATTCTACGTTTAAAATAACGAAATTATGATTGAAGTTATTTGATTTTATATTCCGTGAGTCAAATATTTCGTATACGGTTTTAGAGACAAAGTATGAATAATAAATGCTGCACATTAGTAGGGCATCTATTGAAAGAGAGGAACATTTAAAACAAACTTTTTTGGATGATTTAGAGTTTAGTAATTTGTACTGGTAATGTTTCAGTAATTTGAAATTAAACTCGTGTCATTAAAAAATATTTTTTAATTATAAATAATTCAAAACACGTTTTGTTAGCTAGTATTTTTTGAAAATATTGCAGAAGAAAGCCAAAATCTTGCTTAATTTTTAAGTAACTGAAATTATAATTTACTTTTGGACTTTAAAAATTTGACAATTATTTTCATCTTGTTTTGAAGAGCATGTGTGCCAAAATTCATTAAGATCGAGCAAAACTATATATTTGTTCAAAATACAATCTTATAATGTAAAAAACTTCTTCTGTTGTATTAAAATGCAGTCAATTTTAATTGTTTCGCCAGTTTTTTTTTCTTCTTTAAGTCAAGTCTATTTCCTTCTCTCTTCGTTACTTCAAATAAATTTAGTTTTTAATAGATTTTCTATGTTATTTTGATAAATATACTTTTTAGCAATAACCTTAAGCTCATCTTTCCACTTAAGGCAAGATAATCTTCGTAGGGATTGATATGATTAGGTTAAATTTTCACTTTATAATACGCTTAATAATGCGCAATATTTGCAGATTATAATTATGCAAATTTTTAATAATAATCTTCATTGAATCTCGTGTTTTTTAGACTTTTTTAACAGTTAAATGTAAAGACTTATTTCATTAGTTTCATTAGACACAAAAACATAATGCATCAAAATTTATCCTATCTAATGTTTTTTCTTCTTTTTTTTCTTTGCGCAACTAATTTCTTTCTCGGTCTTCTGTAGCAATTAATAATTTCAACTTAAATAAAATTAAATAAATTTGCTTATTTAAAGTTTGTTAATATAATCAAATAAAGACAATTAATAAGATGGACGCATCGGTTGGTAGTCGAAAGCGGCTAGTGTTTAATATTGCAAAAGTAATGTAAAAATGAAGAAATGATCATTTCAGCTAACCTCTCAATTTTTTTTCTTTCTTTTGCATGCTACGCTGCTAAGTCCTTACTTTCTTCCGACTAAAAGAAAAAACAACACTTTTCTCACCAATTATTTTCCATGAAAGACTGACACTGAGACTCCTAGATAGCAATTTTAGTTTGCAGCAAATTTGCAGCAGACTTGCATTGCAAGTCTGCAAGCTTCCTGCAAATTTGTCACAACAAGTGTGCAAGTGTGAAACAAACTTGCAGCAAGTTAGCGCAAGCCTCGAAGTCACCATAGGACGAACTTGCAGCAAGCTTGCATTGCAAACTCATTGCAAATTATAGCAAAAACAGAGTACGATCGCAACCCAGGAGAGAACTCGCGACCTACCGGTTCGGAAGCTGAAGCGGTAACCACTCGGCCAGTTAAGCTCGGAGGGGAGAAGATAGATTTCGCTAACACATCGTTCCATTCGATTCGTATAAGATTTATTTTAAACTATTCTCTTGATTTCAATAATTTTTTGAATTGCGAATATGATTTGAAGTCAAAGAGAGAGAGCGATTTTCGCTAATAACTACGTTTTTCTAGTAGAATAAATTATGAAATTAGAGTTCAAAAGTAATTACTTTAAAATGTGACAAAATGTATAAGTTTATTTTTAACAAACACTGACTGTTTTTTCGGTTTAATTTTGTTTATAAACGCTAAAATTTCAACATTAAGAAAAAAAGGCGATATAGTTTTCTTTAAAGTGCGAGTGATATATTTAGTAAAAAGATGGAAAATGTTTCAAATTTTTTTTTATAAAAAAGTTAGTTTTTTTTACAAATTATCATTGATTTATTGAATTAATAAAAAGAAGGACGGTCTAGGAGATGCTATTAAAAATCGAATGTTTGTTTAAAGCAGATACAAAGATAATTATCTCTTTGTGCTGTCTTTGCAGGAAGCTTGTTTTGCAAACTTGCAGCAAATTTGATTTGCAAGGGAGGTGGCGCTATTTTGTCACATCGAACTTGCAGCAAATGCGTTTCAAGTTTGACGCGTCAAATTTTGACATGACATGGGAATATAAAGTCAAAATCAAACTTGCTGCAAACTTACGTGCTCTCTGGGCTGATACCCCTTCACTCTTCTAAACGCAAACTACCCCAAACAAGAAATAAAGAAAAGCGTGAGTTATAAATGTCATTTGGTGTCTTCAATGGGCACAATTGCTCCCACCCCCACCCTATTCACAATTTTAGTCAACAAAGCATTTTCTTACAGGCGAGTCTCCTTGTTTGTCAGATTTATGACAGTAAAATGAAACTACAAAAAAAGAAAGAAAAAAGCACCTCTTATAGCCATCTCTCACAAGAACAGCACCCCTTCTGCACAAAAGGATGCAATTCCTTCCGTCTCTCCGGGGGCTTCCAAAACCGACAAAAAATCTTAATGAGTATTGCGACTCGACTTTCCACAGAAGAGATACCTGTTCCGATGCCCCGAGGGTTTTTAGGCTGGCTGCAATATTCTTGAAAAACATCTGTAAATGATCGGAAGTTCAAAGGAAAGGGACATAGACCTCAGTACCGTTCCTACGGGCAGTTTTAGATTGCGTAGGCGTCGGTATTCGACCACCCTCTGTTTGACTGGTCGAATTACGACGGTAATAAATCCCTAACGACGGGTGTCGAACGCCGAAACATTTACCTTGGATACAGGGCTATTTTATTTATGCGCTTTAGAAAAAGCTAATTATAAAGAAGATTTTCTTTTCTCCCACACTTTCTGGGGGCCCACTTGCCATCGGGGAAGCTGGCAACCTAGCCAGTCCCCCACAGGTTCAGATGACCGTTTCGATTTTCCTGCGAAATCTGGAAATCCTGAAATCAAATTGGCCAGGGAGACATAGACTCCATCCTCAAAATCTTTCTGATACTATCAGACTAACAATTCAAAGCAGTCGGCTGTTCTTATGAGTAAAGAATTTCTTCAGTAATAAACAAATCTAATGAGAGAGAGTTTTTAAAATTGGTTGTTGGAGGGAATGCTTCTCTTCATGCTAACTATATTGTCTGTTCCACAGTCATTTCCACTGGCAACTTAATTATTGTCCAGGTTGATAGAACTACAAATTTAGTTTAGAGCGAAGTACTTAAAAATTACCTATATTCTATATCGAATACAAAGATCAACAAAAGAACTCAAACTACATAAAATAAAAAATTGAAAAATCAAGATGGATAAACAAAATTTCATAATTGCCAAAAGAAACATACACATACACAGATTAAATAGAAATCTCAAAAATACATCGAAAAACAACTGAGAATTTATTAACCCTTTGAAGCGCACTACCCTAAAAAATTTTTTCTACTTGAAAAGAGATATATTTTTGAATTTCTATCACCCCAAAATAAAATATTTTCCAAATAAAAATATTTTTTTGCCTTTAGTTTTTTCACGAGAGGGTGGGAAGACGTATGTCCCACCGCCCCTGAAGGGACTGTAGGTTTCCCTGACTCACTTCCGTCATTCGCGCCAACCTTCGCATTTTGTCAGTTTCACTTGGAGCATATAATTGGTTATTTAGCACATTTTCTTTTAACAGCTGTAGAAAATGTATACTGTGATTGAAGTGGAGATCTTTTACCACATTCTGCATACAAATGGAGGAGCTCTTCAATAGTATTTTTATAGATGTCGCTCTGTTTGAAAGCTTCAGAAGAAAGCAGACCACCCAGATTCTATAAGTAAAATGTTACTCTCCTCTCCGGTTTATTGTATGGGAAGGAACAGAAATTCGTTATCAGTTCATGCGATCACTCACTTCAGCCAAAGAAGTGAGACACTAATGACCGCGACTGGACAAGACCTGTAATGAAACCCACTGCTGTAAGAAGACCACGATTGTAAATTATCGCGCAAGAAACCCGCTGCTGGAAGCTGTCAAGTTCAAGCAGCTTTTCTTTGAATATCATTGCTAACAGAGCTATTTACAATAGCTGTGCCTTAGGAAATACGGCGTTTTCTCAAAAGCAGCAAAGAACGTAAGCAAGTAGGGGGTGGGGTGGGCAGATTCAACGGAACTATTTCTTTTTCGTTGAGAGATACAGAAAGACTTACATATTCTCTTTACTTTTCGTTCTTTTTAGAAAAATGTATTTTTATCTGTTTATAAAAAAATTCCTCAGAAGAAGGCTTCTTGCTTTCAAATTTCCACTCAAAATAAATTTAGATATGCCAGTTTTTTTAAAAAAATGCTTGTTTGCATTTACAGATTTTTTTTTATTAATATTATTTATCTGTCTTATGAAATATATAAATTTATTTTCTGTATAAGTATTGAATTTAAAAGAGTGATTATAATTATACCGTATATAAATCCAAGTTTATCATTCAAAAAAGAAAGAAATAGGACCGAATCGCGAACTTTTGTGCTGCCATCTACAGGCTGACAACCTTAGATGCGCGGAGGGACAAAATTGTCCCACCTTTTTTTATCTATAATAATTGATAAAAAAAATCGCTTTTGAAATACAGATAATGTTTGGAATATATTTATTGATCATTGAAGATTTCCTTTGAATCTCATATTTGTTTCGAAATTAATTTTCTTTCTCTAGAAATTTAAAGAAAATCATTGCCAATAAAGGGCATGATTAAAAAAATTATTTTCAATAAATTTGAGCAAATTCTCAATGGTACTGCAATTTTTTTCAAAAGTAAGAGGTCTTGAAATATTCAATAAAACAATTTTTATAATAAAATACCTGATATAAGTTTATGAAAAAAAATCTTGAAGTAGGTGGGACAGACGGTGTCCCACCGCCCTTTAAAGGATTAAAATACCTTCAACAAAAGAATTTTCCAAGGAATTACTGTAATATTGATGTTATAATTTTAAAAAAATTCAAATAATTTAAAAAATGTCCTCTGTTCTTCTTATTTGGTTACAAATAGATCGCGCTAGATTCATATTACTCACCGAGGTATTTTTTTCTCCTTTCCTGTTTTTTTGCACTGGTTGAATTTGGTGGTATTCTTAAAATGGACGCGTGGGAAGGCAGGAAAATTTTTCTTCATTTTTTAGTTATTTTTCATTTTTACGTATTTCTTGATGATGTCCCTTTTTCTTCTATTACATTTCAGGATTTTTCGGTCAATTAAGGGTTGTCTATTGACCACTGTCAGACACTTAAATAGAAAAAAAATCCTGTTTGAATCTCTGCTTTTTGTCTGACCCTTGACGACGTACAAGAAGGCGGATTCTTTCATTTTGTTTTTTCGCTTTGTCTTCACTTTGTACTTATATTCTATAAGATATTTTTCTGAAACACAAGAGATTTCAACGCAAACAAAAAATGTTTCCAATTCTTTACCGTATTGCATGTCGAGGAAGAATCTGTGACGGGAGTACTAGTAGCACATATTTCTGCGAAAGATTCACTGCCGACATTTCATTATGTAACCATTTTATTGCTATCCTAATTTAAGGGTTTCTTCGAATTCAAAATACTAGAATATCACATTCTCTTTATTTACACAGTAACCACCAATTTAAGATAACTGCGTTTAAATCATTAAAAAGTAATTTGATTATTTTCTTTGTTAAAAGCAGGAACTGAACTGTGCAGACGTCTCTGTTTAGAAAATGCTTGTATCGAATGCTGTAGCTAATCATTTACCAAGAGTTCCGGAATTTTACCATGCCAAGAGTGTCTTCCTTACAGGAGCAGCAGGATTTGTTGGATCCGTAAGTACATATTGGAAATTAAATGAATTAAAATACTAGAACATTTTAAGGCTGTCTTCGTGAAAAGATAAAGCGAAGGGGTTAAAAAATTTACATATGATTAAAAAATTTCATATGACTGTTACATACATGTTCTTCTATGATTTAAAATAAATTGTTTTTGTATAAAACTTTTACAAGGTTCAAAATAAATACGTAAAGACGTGGCGACAAAAAAGGGTCGAATTTCTTAATCGAATTTATTATATAAGTTATGTTTATAATATTCAGCCAAGGTCAGAATACGTGTTTCAAAGTCGTAGAGATGAGTAACAGATGAGATTAGTAATATTTTTGTTCAATAATTCAGATTATTTGTTTTAATAAATTCGTTTTCACCTTCTATCTTTCTGGTAAGCCTTCTCTGCATCCAAAGGGAGCAAGCTCCACATTTGCCTTCTTTTTGGAGGAAAATAGCTAGTCAGAAAGACAGTTGGAAACCTAATTGGAAATTAATTAAATTATGGGGGGAAAGTTTAAAATGGTAAAACCTCAAATATTTATTTTAAAGATTAATTTAGAATTCATTTTTTCAGTGGCATATTTAAAAAACTCAGTGCCTAAGACAATTTTCGATTGGGAATTTTTTTGAAACTCCAGTCTGCTGTAGAATTAAACAATAATGATAATTACATTCTAATTTTCTTTAATATCCTTTGTAAAATAAAGATGCAATATTAGAGAATATGGTACAAAATATGTATTTAGAGAAATGCAGATATTATGAAATTGCAGTTAAATCTTCAACAAATCAACAGATATTGGTCAAGTTTAATGATTTTGTGAAAATCTGCTAAATAACTGCAAATTGAATTGAAGACAAAATGCAAAGTCTTAAAAAAATCTAGAAGATATTTAAAGAAAAAAATAAAAATAAATTTTTTTTGCAGATTTTATGCAGATTAAATTGAAGAAAAAATACAGATTTTTTCAGTATTAAAAAATCTGCAGAATATTTAGAGAAAGGTATAATAAGAAAATTTTCTACAGATTAAATTGAAGAAAAAATGCAGATTTTTTCTGTCTTCAAAAAATCTGCAGAAATATTCAAGAAAACTTCAAAAAAATTTTCTGCAGATTTTCTTGCTGGGCTAGACCATACTGTTACCGCTTACATGGTCAAGTGCACCACAGAGTTTCCCTCCTGCATGCAAGTGACCAACATGAAGAAAGTTACGGACAGCTTTATATATATGACTCCAGTGAAGCAACACAGAAACACTTGAATAACAATCAAAATTGCTTGCAACATGTATTTGAAAAACTTGATTTTATGTTAAGGGAAATCAATCCCTTTACTCAGTCTTATCTTCAAATGCACCGATTTTTACAAGAGCACCAAACTACATCAGTGAAAATGATGTTTTTGGAAGATAAAAATTTGTATATGCGGCTCTATAATAGGGTGGCTCGCTCTTCTATGGAGAAAAAAAATATTATTAATCAAAACCTACCTATACGGAAAAGATGTTCTATGGTATGGAAATTAAGAGCAAAATAAAATAAAAAATTAAATTTTTGGTTAGAAACCGCCGAAACAGGATAGAAGTTTTGAAAAAATGGAAAAGTACCTAATTTTGATTATACGATTGTTTTTAAAAAATTATTATTAATTAAAACCTACCTATGCGGAAAAGATGTTCTATGGTATGGAGATTAAGAGAAAAATAATAAAAAAATTTAAATTCAAAATTTAATACTGCCCCAAGGGGGTTAAATTTTCGAAAAAAATGGAAAAATACTGAATTTTGATTATACGATTTTTAAAAAAATATTATTCGTCAAAACCTACTTATGCGTAAAAGATGTTCTATGGTATGGAGATTAAGAGAAAAATATTAAAACAATTTAAATTCTAAATTTAATACTACCGAAAGGGAGTTGAATTTTCAAAAAAAAAATGGAAAAATACTTAATTTTGATCATTGATTATACGATTTTAGACTCGAAATAATTGGGGTTTTTTTGCAATATAAATAAATAAAAGTGATGATTAATGAGTAGTGAGTAGTATAATGTTCATTGCAACATTTTATGACTCAGCTCCCCCTCCCCACACCGTCAAATCAGTCCGGTTAAACAACTAGATCAGTAGGCAATGACTTTGCGTGCTTTCAGAATTCTTCGAAGGGCCAATTACCTTATGTGATTTCTGTTGTCAGCTGGCATTTATATCAGGACATTTTCTGGATGGCCAAAATATCAGTTTCTTTTAATAGCAGGGTCTATGGCATCCTTCAAATCATTCGAGAAATAAGCCATAGAACGATTAATTGATGCAAATGCTGTGCCTCATAAATTATGGTTTCGTTTTGATCTTGAACCACATAGACTTTTGTAATGAATGTCGTTAATGTCAAAAAAGCCTCGGATGAATTTTCGTGAGCTACATTGAACCTGAGAATTCGGTTCGCGATTCTAAGCCACCTTGAGTGGCAAACTTTTCCAGGATTTATATTCAAAATTTAATCAAACTTTCTCTGCAATGTCAGCAGTTTATGACTTCACAAATTTCCATTAAGTACAGTTGATCAGTGCTTAAGTTTTTTTTGTTAGCCATTTCACATATCGTGTATTCTATTGCCGTGGATGAAACTACAGTTAGCGTCTCGCATCCGGCCAACGATTTTCTTAATTCGCCAGTCAGGCTTCTGGGCCCAGTTGTGGTTCTATCCACGTGCGCGAAAAGATGACGTAGTGGAAGCTCGTTGGAGTGTAACTAGCACAGAAACCATTGTAGTGGACGAATCAGGATCAGTTCCATGTTACGTATAATACCTCCTTTGACACCTGTGTTGACAGATGTTCCGTCGAAACCAACTTTGTTACATGTATGCCATTGTCAACGCATGACAAAAAAACTATATATGTTATTTCCAATAATTTGCTCTCTCCCGAAATTTACAGACACGTGGCCGATGTACTCAGAGCCAGGTTCTTTTACCAAGCTTATGTGTTCTTCTATTATGACCTTTCTTCTGCTGTCTTCCATTGATAGAGTCCTGTATTTTCGCCCATCGAAGTATAAACCAAACAGGTCATGGTCATAATCTTTTATGACCTGAGACAATAGAGTGGTTCTTGATTTTGTTCTCCCACGCAGAGTTTTATTTCTGTCAACAACGTTCAAAACATTGAATACTGAGATAATGCCCACATCTTGAAGAGCAGCTGGCACGATGGCAGCGCCTGCCCGGTCGGAAATACCAAATCGGTCCAATGTTCTAACTGCAGCTAAAACTTTTTTCACGACAGGTAGTCCTGTGTGCACCCAACCGGCACAGTTGCTGTCATGGAATCAGGCACGGGGACACGGGGCTGCGTTCTGTCACTACAGGTGTGACTGTGGGGAAGAATCCATGATGTATCACTTCCGACTTATGGAGGCGTGGGAGGATAAAGCAGGAGACAGAAAAAAGATGGGATTGCCTACTGCTCTAGTTGTTTTGCCGGACTGATTTGACGGTGTGGGGAGGGGGAGCTGAGTCATAAAATGTTGCAATGTACATTATACTACTCACTACTCATTAATCATCTCTTTTGGTTATTTATATTGCAAAAAAACAATTATTTCTAATATAAAATCGTATAATCAATAATTAAAATTAAGTATTTTTCCAATTTTTTAAAAAATTCAATCCCCTTCCGGTAGTATTAAATTTATAATTTAATTTTTTTTATTATTTTTATCTTAATCTCCATACCATAGAACATCTTTTCCGCATAAGTAGGTTTTGATTAATAATAATTTTTTTTTAAATGGTATAATCAAAATTCAGTATTTTTCCATTTTTTTTCGAAAATTCAACCCCCTTGCGGCGTTATTAAATTTTGAATTTAAATTTTTTTATTATTTTTCTTTTGATCTCCATACCATAGAACATCTTTTCCGCATAGGTAGGTTTTGATTAATAATAATTTTTTTAAAAAATCTTATAATCAAAATTAGATATTTTTCCATTTTTTTGAAACATTCAACCCCCCTGCGGCGGTTCTTAACGTAAAATTTAATTTTTTATTTTATTTTTCCATTTATCTATATACCATAGAACATCTTTTCTGTATAGGTAGGATTTGAAATTCTGAAAAAAATTTTTCGATCCACCCTACTCTTTAATGCTTCTTCTTTATGGACTGAAGTAGCAGCTATATTTGTAGTTGATAATGGAGAGCCCACAGCCAACCGAGACATTTGTATGCACCCAGTTGGGATACATGACAAAGCATTTCACCTTTAAATCGATGCTGTGATCCAATGACCTATCCTTTGCTATTTCCAAGGGGCGAGTGTAGTTGGAGCACTAGAAAGGAACATGTTGGAATAAAAGAGAACATCAAAGCGGACCCGTTCACTCAACTGCAATATTATACATACAGACTTTCCCAGCGAAATTGTTTCAGTATTTTGCAGAGTAGTGGTAAACTTTCTCAGAAATGCATTGTTGATGCGTAAGTTCAAACCGAAGGCTCAAGTTTACTTTTTTTACGACAAAATCAAAAGTATTTGCGAAATGAACTTTATCAGGGGCTTTTAGATTCTTTAGAGTGTCGAGCACATAATGAAAATATACGCACTGGAAAGCTTATAGTACTGCAATCTTCTTTCCAAGGGGGCCACATCATATGCAACAGAATTACCAAGATGTAATGGCTACGGTACGCAAGTTTGGTAAGCCAGATCTCTTTCTGACGTTTATTTGAAACCCATCTTGGTCTGAAATTTTAAATTGCATGGAGGGTGTACAACGTCCTGAAGACCGGCCTCATATTATTGTACGAGTATTTAATATGAAATTAAAAGAATTTTTAGAACATTTTTGCAAGCATGGAATATTTGGAACTGTTTTGGCCCATATTTATGTTATTGAGTTCCAAACGCGAGTTTTGCCTCATGCCCACATTCTTCTAACATTAGATTCTGAAAGCAAAATTCGCAATAAAGATGATATTGACAAGTTTGTGAGTGCAGAACTTCCAGATCCTTGCACTGATCTTAGACTCTTCAAAATTGTGACAAAAAGCATGGTTCATGGCCCAAATGGAACTATAAATATAAATTCTCCGTGCATGTGAGATGGACAGTGCTGCAAAAGTTTTCCGAAACAATTCAAGGACGATACAGGGTAAAATGTTAATGGATACACTATTTATCGCAGAAGAGCCACTGAACCTGTCCAGGTAGGGAAATATTCCATCGATAACAGATGGGTTGTCCCATATAATCCTTGGTTGCTTAAAAAATTTAATGCACATATTAATATTGAAGTTTGTGCCTCAGTAAAAAGTGTTAAATACTTATATAAATATGCATACAAAGGACATGATGCAGCTTCGGTCAGATTACAAAAAGAAAGTGCTCTGGATCATGATGAAATTTTAAGCTTTGTTGAAGGTAGGTATGTTAATGCACCTGAAGCCATGTGGCGTTTAAATGAATTTAATTTGTCTCACAAATTCCACACTGTGGTGCGCTTAGCTGTGCATTTACCACAGCAGCAGCCGATTGTGTTCCAAGACGGTCTAGAAGCACAAGCAATTGAAAGAGCTGCTTTAAGGAAAACAACACTAACATCATGGTTTGAATTAACCAAAACTGATCCTTCAGCTCACAACATTTCTTACTCGGATATTCCACAATATTATGTGTTTGATAAGAGTATAAAAATTGGAAGCAGAGACAACGTGGTGGATAAAATGTTATTGGGAGACTACCAGTAGTTAGTATACTGGATACTGAGATATACTGTTTGCGGATGCTACTACTGCGCAAGTCTGGAGCTGTTAGTTTTGATGATATTTTGACAGCAAATGGATTGAGATGCATTACATTTCAACAAGCATGTCAAGAATACGGACTTCTTCGAGGTTTCCAGCAGTGGCATGATGCTTTGAATGACGCTGCACAATTTCAATCTCCGAGACAGTTGAGCATGCTGTTCTCAATGATTTGTGGTTTTTCCAGATTTATGGGTGCAGCATCAAGTTTCACTTTATGAGGACTTAGTGCATCGTTATTCTCAGCAGACTGGACCTCACTATGCACTTGCAGATATTGAGGAACTGCTTACATTCTACAATTTAAGTCTCCAAAAACTGCATCTACCAACTGTACATTTGACTGCAAGTGTTTCGAAGAAATTGAACTTTGATATTGTGGAAGAGCAGGCTAAAGCAAACATTTATGCTATGCAGTTAAATAGTTAACAGCGGAATGTTGTGGGAATCATATTAAGTGCAGGGTACAACAACTCTGCAGATACACCCAAGTGTTATTTTTTAGATGGTCCTGCCGGGATAGGAAAAACTTTTGTTTATTCAACTTTGCTTCACACAATACAAGGTAGAGGTGATGATGTTATTCCTCTTGCATCTACAGGTATTGCCGCAACTCTATTAATAGGGGGAAGGACAGCCCATACTGTTTCTAAAATTTCTATTGATTTAAATGCAACATATACTTGCAAATTTAAACCTAATAGAAAAGAAACTGACATGTCACTGAAAACAAAATTAATTGGGTGGGATGAAGCACCCATGACACATCTCCATGCTTTCTTAGCTGTTGATAGACTTTTACAAGATCTCACAAAATGTAAAGAACCTTTTGGGGACAAAGTCATTCTATTGAGTGGAGATTTTCGCCAAGTTCTTCTTGTAATTTTAAGAAGTTCAAGAACATTGACTGGTACCATCTCCTTAAAAAACACTCTCTTTAGTTGAAATTTCAAAAGTTATATCTGACAAAAAATATGCGTTCCCTTGAATCTGAAAGGTGCTTGGTTGTTGGACATTGGAGAGAAAATAAGTGGCTCAAGGATTCAGTTGCTTTTGCAATGCTACCCTTGAATACAAGACCCTATACAGCAATTGTACATTGACATAGATTTTTCCAGCGTGACCCCACAGGAGTTTAAATGTCGAGCTATCCTTACTGTTGATAATGAGCGATCCATGGAGATCAAAAATAAAATGTTGGAATTTATTACGGAAAATGAAACTCTCTATAAAGCAGTTGATATGATCATCAGTGAAGAACCTCAAAATCAATTGACATTTCTTGAAGAATATTTAAATTCTTTGACACCAACTGGTTTGCCTCCGTATGAGTTAAATTTGAAAATAGGTTGCATTATAATGCTGTTGAGAAATTTAGCTCTCTATAAAGGATTAAACAATGGTAACACGCCTAATTGTCACAAAATTGCAGCAAAACATTATTCATGTAAAATCCATTGATGGTACAGAGACGTTTCTCATTCCTCGAATCCCTTCGATTCCATCTCAGACCAACATGCCTTTCAAATTTAAATGTATGCAATTTCCCATTCGTTTAGCCTTTTCCATGACAATTAATAAGTCGCAAGGCCAAACTTTTGAAAAGATATGTTTGGTGCTCAATGAGCCGGTTTTTAGTCATGGACAACTCTATATTGGTTTATCAAGAGCACGATCATTTCAATCTGTTTCTGTGATAGCTCCAAAATGTGAAATATTTAACTGTGTCTATGAGAAAGTTTTTTTGTGGTTGATTGTCATGTGTATTTTATGCTTCACGATTTTTAATTTGTTTCAATGTTTTATATTATTTTATATCTGAATGGATTGAAAATGTATATACCTGCTTTCATACAATTTTTTTTGTAGAGCATAATCTTTTGAATCTTTTTCTGTGATAGCTCCTAAATGTGAAATATTTAATTGTGTTTATGGGGATGTTCCTGATGCCTTCCCTATACAAAAAAGGCCCTTTTCAGGGCCAAAAAATTGTATTCCTTCTTAATTAAGGTGAAAGCATTGAAAGGAAATCAGCTTTTCTTTGTAAATTTTATTTGAAGAGAACAGAAGCAAAAGAAAGCTGATTCATATATATATATATGAAGATTTTTGAATAGCTGCTAGGACATACAGTGTGTCTTCATTATAGCGAGCGAAGCGAGCAGGGTTTGCGTAGCAAACCTGGGAAGATTGCAACGCAATTCTCCTGGGGGTTGGAGAGCTTTAGCGAGCAGGGGCAGGGCCCCTAGTATGTAAAATGTCCATTATATTAATTTGCAACTATATGGAAATTTTTTCTATTAAATAAAACGAATTAAATTGTTGGTAGTGCGCAACGCCAGATTAAACGTACAAGTGAGAGCCACCGGTGGTGCGCGCCGCCTAATGGACATGTCATTGCGAGCCGTCGGTGTTAGCGCCAATGTGAACGTGTTAACTGAAAAGCACTCTACAGAGAAAACTCCTTTTACAGACTTCAGAAACAAAATCAGCGTTAAATGCAAAGAACAAAAGCCGTAATCAATGAATCCTACAGATATTAAAAAACTTATTAGAAAATTAAGGGTCGTAAAGAGTCGTAATAAACGCATCGCAAACATGGTAAGAATCTAAAAGTTCTAATCACTAAACCACAATTTTTTTTATAAATATATATATAGTTTGAAAGTTTAACGCACACAGTCACAGAAACACCAAAAGGCACACTGAGATTTTAAAAGTTGTATATAGTCATCTTGATAACATGGAAAAAAATTAAAAAATTAAAATGATTAAATCTAAAAAAGTAAAAAGACATTAAGGATTTAAAAATTGAATACACACAATCACAAAATTATTAAAAACACATGAGGAATTTAAAAGTTCTAAAAATTTAATCTTAAGAACACGAAATGACATATTAAAAAATCAATTTCTTTAAAATGGCAAAAGAAAACACATCTTGAATTTAAAAGTCGTAAACAATTTAATTTAAAAACACCAAGAGACATATAAAAAATGTCAAGTTTATCAGAGAACGTGTTGAAAATTCTATAAAATTTCTATAAAAAGATCTTGTTTGCGTAATTAAATCTCGAAAGATCTATTTATCTCTTTGAGATAAACTTCTGTTTCTTAAAGAACTAGCAGGTACAGAAAAATGATCAGTTTATCATTGCAACCAATCAAACAATTAATGACTTTTTAAAAGAAGAAAACACAAGAAAGATCACGTTCTGAACATAAACTAGGTATACAAAAGATATCAAGTAAGCGTGAAGAAGATATATCCCTTAAGTACAATCCATTTTTCATCTAAAATAATTTACGCAAGAGGTTAGTTTGAATTCGCTCAATAATTTCAATTTTATTTCTGTAATTAATATCTCAGATAATACTGCAATATTACAGATTGGATTGGACATGAGTGTAATACAATAGCTGCAAAGCAAGTTCACTGGAAAAGTCGCTAATTTTGCGCTTAAGAATTCCATGCCTACGATATGCCTTAGAGACCATGGCATCAATGTGTTGAGAAAAATCAAGTTTATTGTCGAAACTGATGCGAAGATACGTAACTGAATTTGAGCAAGATGAAACAAGATTGCTAATTT
Organism: Araneus ventricosus; assembly: GCA_013235015.1. NCBI lineage: Eukaryota > Metazoa > Arthropoda > Arachnida > Araneae > Araneidae > Araneus > Araneus ventricosus. Next base: position 558,670 of record BGPR01000382.1, on the reverse strand, counting down.
TATAATCGTAAGTCAAAGGTTGAGCTTTTCGAGTATAACTAAGAATACTACATTTTCAATGTTCAGGAGTGACTTGTTGTCCAGAACAGCAACTAAATTGGAGAGCAGTTAAAACAATTTCAAATCGTCAGAAAATAAAAGATATTCAGAGTACTTTAAAACACAACAAAGGTCTATAATAAATAAAATAAAGAGCAAGGGTCCAAGATTAGTATCCTGCGGGTCAACGGACGTACTTGAAAACTCATGAAAACATCATTATTAACCTTTTCCAATCGGCGGTACATACGCTGTACCGTTAATTTTTTCTTTTACTTCGGCTGCGGTACAACTGCTATAGCAAGCAATCGAGTGACGGTTCTTCCCCCTTCTCCTAGAAGGAGTTATCGACTCATTCATAACCGTGAGTTGTATTGCCCGTAGTTGGGTGGGGATTTTTTTTCGCCAATGTTATCAGTTCTAAGCGCTTATTCCAAATTATTAGCGATGTTTAGGGACTACAAATTCCAAAACTGAGAAAAATACTCCATTCGATAATTTTACGCTGTCCATAATAGATGGATTTTTCTTTTCTAGTGTTTGTTTCTTAAAATTTTTTAGTATCCCTCAAAAATATTTTTCGGAAATGGAGATTGAGAATGCTATGAAGAATTTGGATAAAGAAAATTTTGATGATAATGATTCAGAGTGTGGAGAGTCAGAAAATGCATTTGGAAAGATAATAATACAATATAATAAACAGAAAAAGAAATCTTTTAAGAGCCCAAAATTTTTAAAAAGTAGAACACATTTTTGCAATTTTAAAACAGACGTTTGAAAAAAGCATTGCTTAGAAGAAATTTTTCATTTAAAAAAAATTTAAAATTTCAGTTTGATTTAGGGATAAAAATTATTTAAAAATATAAATTAATAATTTTTTCTAAGATTAAAGATTCAGAAAATTATTTAATTTATCCAGAAAAAAATGTCATAGATTATTTTCATTGGAATATAAGAAATCAGTTAAAATTTTGCCTTGTTTGCTGTACTTTGGCTTTACTCAGAGGCTTTGAAACGTTTTCATTTAAGTTAAAAACTGCTATTTCCTTTTTTGAAATCTTTCTTTAATTTTTTTCAATCAGACTTGCTGACGTTTAAACTCAAAAGATTTTGTGTATTTACTTCCTTGTACACTAAACAAGGCTTCAATTTGGGAAATGAAATATTTTGGAAACAATTTCTGTATATTTCACCTCTCAAAATAATATGTTAATACTAAAGTATAATTGCCTACTTTTTTAAATGTTAATTTATATATAACTTTCAGTTCGGATAAATTTCTTAATATTTAATACTGAATAATTATTTATATACTTTGTTAAGGAACTTGAAAAAGTTGACTAGATTAAGAACTGATTATAAAAATTTTCTAAAACTATTTTAACACACAAATAACGATTGAATAGTGTATTATTAATCTTTGTGTATAATGTTCTTCTTATATTTAAGCAATCGATATCATACCCCTTTGTTTCAGAAGAAGTTATATCAAGTAATTTGTGGAGATTAAAAAAAATGCGAATGAAAAAAATAAAAAAATATATAAGCCATTTTTTCATATATGATTATTATTAAATATCTCATTTAGATAAATTTTATTCTTATTACCTGAAATGCTGTACTTTAAACTCTAGTGGAAAATCTATTTTAATTTTAGAATTTACTTAAAAAAAGAAATCTTGCAAATCGCAAAATGCATAATAATTAGAAAAACAAAATAAGTACTTCAAATCAGGAAATTCATTCAAATAAAAGTGGGAGGGAAGAATTTAGAAAAAACATATATTGTGACATATGTAGCCAAATCTAGAGACCTTTCTAAAACGGGAATGATTACTGACAAGAAAACGGCACTCCTTCCCTCACCCCATTGTAAAATGAATGCCTTAACAATACTGCATGGAGTGACAATGGTCATACTGGTTTTTCTAGTAGGGGAAAGTAATGATCTCCTCCGTTGAAAAAGCAGCTGGACGAGGAAGAAATTTTCTTTCGATCTGAGCCGAGTCTTAGACGTTAAAATAAACATATAAGGTCCGATTACATAAATAAGAATGAAGCCTATTAGTCAAATTTACATGAAAAACCAATATTATATCCTTTCATTAAAAGAATACCAAAATGAATAGAATCAACCCAGATAGAAATTTTAGTTTGCAGCAAGCTTGCAACAAATTTGACATGACAAGAGTGCAAGCTTGAAACAAGTTTGGCAGGATAAGAGTGCAAGCTTGCAACAAGTTTGAAACAAGTTATTGCAAGTTTTGAAGTCACCATGGGAAGAACTTGCAGCAAGCTTGTCGCGTCAAACTCACTGCAAATTTTAGCAAAAACAGAGTACGAACACAACCCGGCTTAGAACTCGCGACCTACCGGCTCGGAAGCTGTCGCGCTAACCACTCGGCCAGTTAAACTCTGAGAGGAGAAGATAGATTTCGCTAATACATCGTTCAATTCGATTAGTATACGATTTGTTTTAAACTGTTTTCTTGATGTCAGTAATTTTTTGAGTTGAGAATATGATTTGAAGTCAAAGAGAGAGCGATTTTCTCTAATAACTACGTTTTGCTAGTAGAATAAATTATGATATTAGAGTTCAAAAGTAATTACTTTAAAATGGGACTAAATGTATAAGTTTATTTTTCAACAAACATTGACTGTTATTTCGGTTTAATTTTGTTCATAAGCTTTAAAATTTCAACATTCAGAAAAAGGCGATATAGTTTTCTTTAAAGTGTGAGTACAATATTTAGTAAAAAGGTGGAAAATGTTTCAAAAAATTTTTTTATAAAAAAGTTAGGTTTTTTTTATAAATTATCTTGGATTTATTGAATTAATGAAAAGAAAGACTGTCTAGGAGATGCTATTAAAAATCGGATGGTTTTTTAAACAGAAACAAAGATAATTATCTCTTTGTGCTATCTTTGCATCTAGCTTGTTTTGCAATCTTGCAGCAAGCTTGCATTGCAAGAAGGTGGCGCTATTTGTCACGGCGAACTTGTGGCAAACGCGTTTTGCAAGCGAGGGTGTGGCTAGTTGTCACGGCGAACTCGCCACAAGTTCGCTTCAAGCTTGACGCGTGAAATTTGCAATGACAAGGTAATATCAAGTCAAAATCAAACATGCTGCAAACTTACGTGCTATTTGGAAAAGGGCTTAAAAAAGTCGGTATAAATAACATCAAGTTGAGAGCCAACTTCAAAAGAAGAAATAATCTTATTTGTCAAAGAGAATAAATTAGTGGTTGTTGAACGCTTAGGAATGAATCCATGTTCAGATAAAGAAGGTTTTTAACCTGGCGAAAAAGATTTATATGCATTATAATGTAGGAAATTTTAGACAAAGGACTTATATATATATATATAAAAAGAAATTTGTCGATACGTTTTGCTTTATTTTGTATTACTTTTCTTAAAATCAGAAATAATTCTGGTTTGCTTCCAGACATGAGGAAATACATTAATTTTTAACGAAAGGTTAAATAAAATAACAAGGGAATAAATCAAAAATTCTTCGCATGCCTTGAAAATAGAAGTATATTATCCACACCAAAAGTTAGGGAAAATTTCAATTCCTTTATCGCCAAAAACCACATTTTCATCCACATTATCTTACAATGTACAGCAGAGCATCGATTATCCGAAACGAATGGGGTCTGGAGGTGTTCAGATAACTGATTTTTTGGATAAACGAACATTTTCGAAAAAAATGTGCGATTGGAACAATATGAAATAAAGAAAGAGTAATATTAAACACAAAACTGAATATATTTTGCATCTCCCATCTTAGAAATACATACCAAACATAAAAGAGTAGTACATTAGACTTACAGTTCTGGAAAAGAAGTCCAAAATTATTTTTGCTTCAGAGCTGAGTCTCGTTGTTTTTTGCCGCTACATCTCACACGCGTTTCAAAGACAGCAATTGTATAGCATCATATTCTTTTTGTTGTTCTAACCACTTCATAGCCGTCTAAAGTCAGTCGAAAGCTTCCTGACTGGTCCTGTTTCGTCCTCGTCGCAAGAGCCATGGTTTCAATATCCAGTCTTGATTGTTTTATTGGTCGCCTTCTTCAAATCCTGAAGATTCTCTAATCAGCCCAGGCAGTTTTGAATTTGAATTTGGAAACTGGAACTTTTTCGGTTAACCAATGTTTAGGTTTATCAGTATTCAGATAATCGATGCTCTACTTCATATATATATTTATTGCGAAGAGCAGACATAAGAGTGCAGATGTTCTACGCGAGATCAGCTGGTTGTACAGAATTTCAGAACTTTAGCATATCAGTAAAAAATAGATTTCAAAATTTCACCTCTTTAAACAAAGTAAGGGTATTTTCCCTTTTGTTTTAGTAATTGATGGATGATACGCAAATATAAAAACTTGCTCTCTATCTGTAACCACATAGCGCTTTATCTTAATATATAATTTCAGATACCCTATTTATACACTGTTACAAGACAATTTTCCTATTGCACGACCTAAATAATTAATAGAATTGAAGTTATGATACTGCTAAAATCTAGTCGCCGCACAGTATGATATTTTCGCAATCTAAAGGGGTCAAAAATTAATTTTCTTACCTGTCTACGCATGAGAAATTGTTGTTTATATAGAAAGGGAAAAAACCATATTACCTGGAACTGAGGTTTATATTCCAAGAAACCGCGCCGAACAAAAGAAAAAAGTCTCGGACCTGCCGACTACCTTCACCCTGCCTGTTAAGTGTTTTAAGCATTCAAGTCATTCGACTGAATTTGCTCAATGAATGCGCTGTGCTTCTGTGTTCTTGTAGTGGTTGTGTGCTGTTATTATTTCTGTAGAAGAAGTGCTTTGATTTAATCATGAGCATCATAAAAAGTGATCGTAGTTTTTTCCGTTCAAAAAATGTCTAATTCAATTTTAACTTGAGTTTTAGTATATCTTTCTGTACCAATGTGTAATTGTGTGTTTATGAAAGAATAATTTGTAACCTATACGAAATAATTGAATTTGCTTGCGAATATTTGCAAAATTCTTAGAAGTTTTCCTTAATTGCAAATGACTACTCAAATGTTGCGCCGAAAGTTTATCGACTTTTGGTTTGCTAACTCCAAAGAATCAATAATAGGTGCTTTTTAAAGTTATGTATTACATGAATTCGGTGCCCCGATTCTTTTAGAAGACAATTTAAAAACTTGAACCTAGTGAGCGTACCTAGTTGGGCCCTAATACGCCCGCGTCAACTGAAGACGGGATTGGGCTCCTTTTCTTCATTAGTTTCTCAGAAGTGAAAATTCGCAGGGAGGACAGGGAAAGAAAGGTTATGGTCTTTAACCTTTTGTACTGTCGTACGGCATTATAAAATTAGAGATTTATTTTTAAATATTAAACTATCAATATATTTCGTTACAACAATAATAAATTTTAATAATGAAGTTTTAAACCTTTTCAACAATAGTTTTGCTAGCCACAAACGCCACATTTAACTGTGCCTCACATATATACAAACGAGGCTAATTTGTCACAAAGTTCGTAATACATGGCTGAATCGCTTTACAAGAAAAATAAAAACAAATACAGCTGACATATTTTCTTAATATTTAAAAATAAACTTGTAATTTGAAGATATTGTTTTACAAAACATATTTTTTCTAATTGATCGAATTTCTTGATAATCTTTAATGTGCTCTAGGTGCATTTCTTTTCATGAAATATTTCATAAAATAAAATTAATTGATTTTAATAACTATACAGCGTTAATTAAGGTGGTAGGGGCGTGCACACATTGCATACTTGAATAAATCTGAATAGCCTACCGATATTCGAAAAGAAGGTTACGACTCTTTTTGTTTATAATTCCTTCTTTCCTTTACTTATTCAACATAAACACCGCGTTTTTCCCACAATGATATCTATAAAAACTTTTCTTGTGGGTAATTCTCTCACATTCTTGGTGAACACTCATTTGATGTTGTGCAAAAAAAAAATGACGTTTCTTTGTGATATTGATGATTAACGAGTGTTTGCCGAAAAAGTCTGACTTCTAGGATGATAAAGGAAGGTTGTTTCAAAAAGCATTGCTTATGTGTTCACAATTTTCAAAGGAGCTCCCGAGATAAACGATTTCTTTTCTTTGTAGAATGTCTGAAGTAATTTCCGAGTGATAAAAGCAATCACCTTTTCCCCTGACGGATTTGTTGCTTTTTTCATATTCTTTAGTATATTTGTCCGCTCTAGAAGTGTGTCTCTACTGATAAGATCTACTTAATAGAATTATCTGTCAATTGCACAAATAAATGATCACTGGTCAAAGTTTATAGATTCGCTTTCTTTTCAAAATAAGCCGAATTTTACAGCACAGACCGTGCGAAAACCTACGAACATTGTTATAACTGAGTAAAAAATAATTTCCGTTGAAAGCCTTTAGAGATTCTTATCAGTAACTCGAAAAGCATTTCTCTCACAAGATTTTGTCCAGTACCGATAGTTCTAACCGCAAATGACCATAAATGGCTGCCCTTTCGTTTATGACAAATTACTGAGCAGCGGGCGTCCTCTTTATGGTATTGCTCTGAGGGAAAGGACGATTCCATTCTGTTTTCATAAACGAAAAATTACCCCAGGCACTGAGGCAACCACATTCTCTCTACAACCGAGCTCAGAGAGTTAAAACATATAATCAGAAGAGTTAGCCAAATATTTCAACAAAAATGGTTAAACTTACGCAGCCACAGTGAATACTCCCTAAAAACCAACTTATAGCGGTTAGATGAATGCATATCATTTCCTGATAATGCAGCAGGAAGTACGGAAACTGTCTTAAAAACTAGACTGTGTAATCGAACCGGCAGACACACAAAAAGAGTTTGAAAGTTAGCAAATTCAACACATATTGGAAACATGATGCCAGGAAGCGATATCGATGGCGGCTGAAGTACTGCTTCGCAGAGAAAGCAAAAGAGATTCAGCAGCATATGTAAATAAATTGTACCATTTGTCTCTCAGAAAAGATACTACAATGAAAAAAATGTAAGGAAGCGTTTTTTGAGCCTAGAAACAAAGTGGTCTTTCGAAAGATCAAACACTAGCTTTGATGGTCGAAGTAACTTTGTGTACACGTCAATATAATGTTATACTGCAGCAAACAGACAAAATACACAAGGGCATGCATCCAGCTTATCTTAAAATTAAACCTGCAAAAACAGTTGTGCTATCCGAATGACGCCAATACAAAAGAAACCTTCGCAGAATAAAAATTTAAATTTTTAATGGATCACACTAATACGCGATTCTGCAAAGTTCAAGAAGAGGTCTTAAAATATATAAGAGACATGACATCTCTGGACATAATTGTGAAGTGGGGGCTGTGATGGGGTAGAACAAAATAGATAAAAGTGGAGATTTTAAGGTGAAAATTGCTCCGATGAAAGGTTATTTAGTATATCAATAGTGTCTATCTTGAAATACTCAGTGAATGACAAAAAAATTAAAAATTATTATTTATAGTTATATTATATATCTTTATTCTTTACCGTACTTGTATATTTCATAAAAAATTCTTTAAACGTTTATTAAACTCACCGAGTTTGTGCCAAACAATTTTATCTCTCTAGATTACGAAAATATCACACTGTGCGTCGCTCCGAAGTCCACTACTTTCCCCTAATGAATGTTGACAATTAGATTTATACGAATAGTGACTTATAATAAGTCACTTACAATAAGTCATACTAACTGAAAACGATAAATTTTGAATTCCAAATAATTAACAAATAACACTCTTAATTCATAATATCAATATAATTAAAAATTCAAATATTTTTTATTTGCATTATGTTTCATCATTTGCCGAATTTTCAATACACATATATTTAAAAAAGCAAACGGAAAGTTCTTATTATGTTAATATTATTATTATAAAATCCTTTTCTAACAATTTTTCCACAGTTAAAAAGTATTCGTTACCTTGTTGTTGAGAAGACATAATGAGTGTCTTACATACAGCTAGCTTTTTTAGCCAATTTGAGTGTTGTCTCCACACGACTTTACTCCAGAATAGCGTGTTTTCTGTTAACTTTCATAGTTTAGTGAAGATAATCAAGAAAGACTTTTGAACATCGTCTCTTCAAACTTTTGAGTTCAAACTCTGAACGAACTTAAGTTTTCGCGCCAAAAGTGCATATCGAATTTCATATATCTATCTCAGTGGTGAGCAAACCGTGGATCGCGACCCCCAAAGGATTCGAGAGAAAATTTTTGTGGATCGCTAAATCCAAAAAACAATTATCTAACAATAGAAAATATAATGCGTTTCTTTAAGAAACGTTCTCTGGGGGTTCGCGAAAAAATTTTATACAAAGTGAGGGGATGGGAAATGATAATAGTTTCGCACCACTGATCTAGCTTGTCGCCTTTCTGATAAATCGCGTTTGCATACCTAGCAATAGACAGACTGCAAACTTTTTGATGGAGATTGAGCAAAATTTGGCGGTTTGAGTTATTGTTTTTGAATGAATGTGGAAGGAGAAGCAAATAGACTGCTCCGAGACGGATTTCTTCTAAAATTTGATACAAATCTACCGTTTTGATGATAAGACCACATAAGAAATTTCATCCTTCTAACTTGTTCCAATTCTGAGTTAAAGTATTAGCAGCTAAACAGACATTAGTCGAAAATTGCTGTTCCTGACTCCAAGATTTCCAAAAAGTGAAGATTCACTGCCTTGTATGTTTCGTATAGGTAAAGTAAAATAATTATTGATCCAAATAGAGTTTCATCAAAATAAATATGAACCGATATAGTTCTTTCACTCAAATGACTTTAGGGGAATTTCTACCCGGGAATTAAACTTTATATTTCCGTAATTTAAATCCCATTATTATAATTCTAATATAAAAATCTTTAAATATTAAACACTCACTAATTATATTGAAATAATTAAAATGCTGTCGAACTTTATTTAAAAGCAAAACATTTAATGTATCTATTTCTAACAAAAAAGTTTAAGATTAGTGAATTTCCTATGCGATTAAAAATCGTCTCTGTCTGAAAATTAAAATATTTCCTTTTTAATAAAGCTTGATACATTGGCTTAAAATGTTATGACGAAATTCGTTTCTGACCAATCAGGCGAAACTTAGAATAAAGAGAATGTTCATATTAAAGAGCAATCTGAATCTCTGCCTTTGATTGATTTTTCAAAATTTCATTAAAAAAAGAATTAAAAGGTTTTTTTTACTATTAACTAGGTAAAATTTATTTTATATACGGTCCATCCTAGATTGGCTCCATTGAGGGGTAATTTTCCGCAAATAAAATTAATTTTATGTCAAGAATTTCAGCGAATTTCCCAACGAAATTTGACACACATATAGGAAAAGGCTAGCCTGATCGAATAATTGAAAATTCTCAGTTTCAGTAATGGAAAAAGTCCGAGATAGCTGTTAATTAATTATGTAAATTAATTAGGTTAATCAGTTTGGGGATCCGAATAAACCCGTCTCCTCGAGATATTTCCATAGACACCCGTTTTGTGAAGATCCGATTATAACTCTTCAATTTGCAGCGATTGTCCCATCTATTTAGTTACGCACCGTACTGTAAATCAGCGGGAGTGTTCTCCCCTAAACTTTCTCGTATACTTCCCCCAAAAGGTGCCTTCCCCCGCGTGGCTAAAAAAAATTCGAACCTACTGTTACACAGAATCCAATGACTATCAGAAGGTTTTTCATTATAGTGATTGAAAAATATCTAGGTAAAGAATTCTAAGAGATGCGTACCGATTAAAACACATCTATCACTCACTCTTGCAGTTTCAAGGACAAACGTGCGTAATTCGTCCCATTCGGGAGCACAGACGATTGCTTCTGTACGCATGCACGTGGAGATAGATGATTGGTTCCAATGGTAAATTATACAGGCCGATAGACAGTCAACCATTTGACGGATTTGACCCAAACTTTTATACGGGACCTGCATTCATGACGACGAAACTGTGTACCAAATTTTATCCATGTAGCTCTTCGAGTTTTTGAGTTATAGTGTTCATATGACTTCGGACATACAGACATACAGACTTCACGTTGACGGATTTTGTCCAAAATTTTATAGAAACCTACAAATTATGTTTAAGGACCACATAACAAATTTCATCCCCGTAGGTCTCATAGTTTTCGAGTTATCGTGTTCACAGACACACAGACATACAAACACACAGACAGACATAATTCCAAAATTGTGTTTTTCGGACTCATGGAGGTCTAAAACGTGGTGATTCGTCAAAATCTCGATTTCGAATTTTTTGACGATTACAATACTTTCTCTTTGTATACTTTGTATACGAGAAAGTAAAAAGCTATTAGATTTTTTCGTTTTCTATGCATTTTGTTTTACCTTTTTGTATTTATCTTTTGTCGAATTTCGAATTAATTTATACTTTACTGAGGTTTAGATTACTTAAGATCTTTCTGGCAAAAGTTGCTTTGTCGCCTGATTCTTTTGTTTAAAGCAAAGACTTTTAAACAATACCATGTCGAATCTCAAATTGTCAAAATTGACATCAGAAACCCAATGAAAAATGTATATTTGGATTTATCGCATTATCCTTTTAACTGAACATCACTGCAATAAATATTTTTGATAAGTTCTTAAAGCTTTTTTTTCAAATTTTTGGAAGGAAATTTTTTTTGAGTTTGTATTCCTGCTAAAAATATTTCGAGTATGGGGGGGGGAAGAGAGTAGCGAGCTAACGTTTTTTAATTACTAGTACACAAAGTATTCAAACAGAATGCCTTTTGAATGAAAACAAGATGAAAATCTTCACATTAGTCGTCTTAACACTTAAAGGCCCAGTGGTGCATTTAAGCAATATACAATTTTGTCTTCTAAAATCTTGAGAATAAGACTGAAACTCTAAAACCTGTTGTTGCCAAAATTTTACACAATTTAAATTTTTATTAAATCCATTTATAACATATTAATGGGAGCCTCAATGCTGAAAAAAATATATAAAGAAATTGATGGTTTTCAATTGAGGCTGCTTTGTTTGTACGCTTAAGAGTGGCAGTTGAGCAAATAAACTTCAAGCGATAAGGAATATTCTAGTCGAAAAAGGCTGGTGAACGAGAGAGGTTAAATGTGAGTAGTCCGCATAATCCGCAGCTTCAGAAGAGCAACAATACAGCAAATTACAGTTGAATTCAGTAGTCCAGGCAACGAAGGAAAAATAGGGAAATGGTGAGTTTTGAAATTTGGCACAGTCGTAGGATTAGTGCCCTAAACAACATACTAAAGTCCCCGACCATGGGTGTTACGGGGGGGGGTAGGGGGTTTAAAGGGGCTTTTCAGTTTTTCTTAATATTTCGAAAACTATGGGTTATGAGAAAAATCTCAATTACAAAAATAAACTAAATTAAATTCCTACAAGAAAAACCTATATCTTTATTTTAGCATCAATAGTTAAGAAGATATAGGAGTTGAAAAAGAGAATGGAAATTCTTATTGTAAATGGTAAAATCAATAAGAAATGCCGAAGTAGCAACCTTCAAGAAGCACCTCATGCCTATATAATAATTTTATAAAGGTAGTATTGTATGTGTTGAGAATAGTGGTGGCGTCGGGGCGGGGGGGCACAAATATATTTGATAAACAGTCGTGATCCCTTCCTCCCCTCAATCCGTTTCTCTCCATAAGATCAATTCTAGTAGAGTCAACGAAGGAAAAATAGAAATATAAATGGTGTAGTTTTGAACTTTGGCACAGTTATAGGGAATAGTGCCCTAAACAACATATTAAAAGTCCCTGACGGTGGGGGTTACGCCGGGGGTACAGGGGGTTTAAAGGGGGCGTTTTCAGTTTTTCTGAAATATCTCGAAAACTATGGGTTCTAGCGAAAAATACTCAATTACAAAATTAAACTACATTAAATTTCCTACAAAAACAGTCCTTCATTTTTTCTTAGGATGAATGGCTTAGAATATATAGAGAGAATTACAATAAGTGGTTGAAAAAGCTAGCTTCACTTTTAAGAAAGAAAGTTTTTAGTTCAAATTGGCGGCTATCTATTATAACATTATATCTATAACATAATATTATATCTATAACATAATATTATATCTATAACATAATATTATATCTATAACATAATATTATATATATATATAATTATACATACCTACATAAAAATATGCATAAACACTTTTGACACTTGTTCGTAATTAAATTTCATTCGATTCTTCTACTGCTCGATCGAGTTCGAACTCCTCGTCTAGAGGTGCACCATTAGTACAGATACCATGACAGCATATAAGCACTTACTTTTAAAATCAAATTCAAGTTGGGATGAACGCAAACAGGGGGTAGAACTTGATGTTAAAGACTGTCCATCTAAAACAGCTATTTTCAAGATTCTTGTAATTGATTGAGGTCTCGTGTATTTTTTCCTGCAAGAAGCATGAAGAACAATCTTTTTCTGTCCTCTGAATAGTTCGTGCTTCCCATCTTTTCTTGCAATACTTGCCTTAATCAACCCATCTATTCCTTTTTCACCTACACCACACTTATCAGTCACAACATAATCTTCACATAATGAACACTTTTCAGCCATTGCATCATACTGTGAATCTATAAATAATGTTAATATAACGCACGAGCACTAACACACACAGGAAACGTCTGTATTCGTTTGTTCTACTAAAACTGTTATTCCAGTATTCGCCCAGAGTTATACATTCTAGTAAAATATGGAATTCCCCAACACATTTTTACAGTGAGTGATATGTTGACTAGGTGTTGAAAAACATATGCTGAGAATGTGGAAAAAATGAATGTTGCGAGCTTTTATGTTAAACTCATCATATTTATGTATATTTAGATTATATTGTCTTAATATACTTATTTGGAGCGTTTACAAAACCAAGTGACTGAGTAGAAATTATCTTGCGGAGGGGAACGGATGTGAGGGGAGGAAGTGATGACGACAGTTCATCAAATATATTTGTGCCCCCCCCCGCCCCGACACCACCACTATTCTCAACACATACAATACTACCTTTATAAAATTATTATACAGGCATGAGGTGCTTCTGATGGTTGTTACTTCGACATTTTTTATTCATTTTAGCACTTCAATAAGGAATTTCAGAAATACTCACCTTTTCAACTCCCCATATATTCTAAACTATCGATGCTAAAATAAAGATGTAGGGCTTTTTTGTAGGGAATTTAATGTACTTTATTTTTGTAATTGAGTATTTTTCGCTAGAACCCAGTTTTCGAGATATTTAAGAAAAACTGAAAAGATTCCCTTTAACCCCCCCTGTACCCCCGGAGTAACCCCCACGGTCGGGGACTTTTAGTATGTTGTTTAGAGGACTATTCCCTACAACTGTGCCAAATTCCAAAATTGCACCATTTACTTTTTCTATTTTCCCTTCGTTGACTCGACCAGAATTGATCTTATAGAGAGAAGCAGATTGAGGGGAGGAAGGGATCACGACTGTTCATCAAATATATTTGGGCCCCCCCACCCCCACACTACCACTATTCTCAACACATACAATACTGCGTTTATAAAATTATTATATAGGCATGCGGTGCTTATGAAGGTTGTTACTTCGGCATTTTTTATTGATTTTACCATTACAATAAGGAATTTCAAAAATTCTCACTTTTTCAACTCCCTATATCTTCTTAACTATTGATGCTAAAATAAAGATGTAGGTCTTTTCTTGTAGGGAATTTAATGCAGTTTATTTTTGTAATTGGGATTTTTTCTCTAGACCACATAGTTTTCGAGATATTTAAGAAAAACTGAAAAAGCCCCCCTTTAAACCCCCTGTACCCCCCCGCGCAACCCCCACGGGCGGGGACTTTTAGTATGTTGTTTAGGACACTATCCCCAACAACTGTGCCAAATTTCAAAACTACACCATTTTTTTTTTATTCGTCGATTTTTGGCCTTCGTTGACTGGACTACAATGCAGCTGCATCACATAGCACGTCTCAACGGTCAACAAGACAGACTTTGCAAAGGATGGGCTATAGCAGTAGAAGACCATCAAGAGTGTGTTTCGTATCACAGAAAAATAGGAAGCGGCACCGGTTGTATGCCCAGGAACGACAAAATTGGTCAGATGAATATTGTTTCGTGCTCCATCATTCAGATGGCAGAATCAGAATATGGCGCAAACAACACTAGATCGTGGACTCCTCCTGACAAATGACAACTCTTCAGGCCCATGGAGGTGGAATCATGGTGTTCTTTGCCGGGTTCAGCTTTGCTAAATTTTATTGATTCAGCTTTACTGTTGCTAGATATGAGAATATATATAGATTAAATGAATTTTTATTCGTGTGGATAACTTTACTTGATCACTTGAATTTCTAATTAAATATATTTACAAAAATTTGTGGTCAGCATCCGTAAATGGTAGCAAAGCGTTGTTCTGTTTCTTATTCTGCTTCATTTTGTCTTTCTTCTCGTTTTCTCTTGGCTGCATTTGTACGTATTTGCATTTGTATTTTCTCTCAAACATCGCCAACGGTATCCGAACGTTAAAATATTATTTGGACCCCTAACTTTCTTTCTAATTATCAGATTGAGGATTTCAATAGCTTTTCACCTTCGCCGGACAACGGGGATAATTTTGCAAAAACCCACGCGTAATTCGGTCCAGTAGTGTTTGAGTTTATAGCGACAACACATACAAACATTGCCTTTAATATATATAGAGAGAGATTTGTAAGTTTAAGCAACAAGGGCAATACAAGTAGTTAGACACTTTGTACTGGTACTTTGTGGACTAGTACGTACAATTTGGATGAGCAAATACTGAAACTGTCTACAACGATAACCCGTTTAAATTTTTTTTTGTAGGTCCCTACGATATCCTCATAAGAAGGTTTTACTGCACAACTAATCTTTTTCAATGCATTCTCCAATTTCTTTGTTTAATTATGGTGTTAATGAGATAAATAATAGCCGACATATTACCGATACCTGAAAAAAATTAATTTGCTGTATAGGATAATTTGTTAGATTTTCGGGGAAACATCCTTATAAATTCTCTAATTAGTTCATTTTTGTAGATCCAATAGTTTCCTGAACGGATAGATATTAGAATTTCATTTCATTTAAATCAGTAAGTGTTAGAGTCGTCGATATTTTAAAGATTAATAATTATGTCATCTATTATAAAAAAACTGGAGTTAAGTTCTAAAGTAATCTCTGATATTAAAAGAAATGTTTCGATCCAATGCTTAGGAACAATATTTTCCAAAAGTGGCTGATTTTTAAAATGGCAAGAATTTATTCATAATACGAGAAGCAGGATTTGTTGCAACAGTAAGTATTTGTAGAATTTTAAAAGCCATAAATATAGAGCTTATTTCTACTATTAATAAAATCGAATATGTGACTATTTGCATTCAATAGGACAGACTGTTAGACCTAGAGCCATTAAATTTGGCGTAAAGACACTTTGGAAGCAATTTTTTTGAAATTTTAATTACAAATTTATTTAATTGACATATTACCAAAATTTCAGAACTTTTAGTCGAAAACTTTTTGGAAGAGAGAGATTACTACATAAAAATAATTTTTACACAATCTAAAAATCCAACATGCAAATCTTTTTAATGATACAAATTTAGTAGTCGTCTAATTTTTTTCTTAATTTAAATAAATTTTCAAATATATTTTTAGCATAATTTACAACAATACTTTTTTAAGTTTCCATTGAAATTCGAAAACCTTTTCAACTATTAAATAAATATTTCTCTTCTTTTGAACTATTAATTAAATATTAAATAAAATTCCGCGCTTCTCTTCCATCAACACCGTACACCGTGCTGATTTGACCCAATACAGTTGCGTAAAATTTTTAACTATAATCAGGTATTTATAAAATATACTTTTCCTGTATATTTCCACCCAGGTTCTGAATAAGTATATCTAACATTGTACACAGTGGCTTCGTTATTGAAATATAATGAAAAAAATAACAGGGGAGGTAACTTTGATCAAAAATTTGAAAAATTATAATTTCTTATTAAATAACTGTTTAGTCCAAATTTTTCAACAAAATGTTTCTCTTATTATCATTCAGCGAGTGAAAAAATCAGAAAAGCCACTTTTAAGAAAAATACTTGCAAAAACTCTTGAATTTAATTGTGAAGTCATGATAATTGGTGCAAAGTAATCCCGTTTTACGGTACCTTCTTTTCTGTATCATACTATTACTCGCAAAACGCGCCATATAATGTATTAGATCATGCTAGGCGTATTTTACTCCAGCTTGTATTTTCGCCCCCCCCCGATCGCAACATAAATCTTAGTATACGCAATGTCTACAATTTTAATGCGGTTGGGATGACACCTTTGTAAGGGAGCATACAATAAAGTCTAGGGTATACCACTCCCACTGGAATGATTAGAACGGCATTCATTTGTACTTTAATTTCTTGCTTTATTTGTAGAAGTTTACAGTTCACCATTTAATAAAATCATGAACTGAAATATGCACTTATTTTTTATTACAGGTTTTATTGGAAACTTTGTTAAGGTGTTGCCCTGGAATCAAATCCATTTATACACTACTAAGAACAAAGAAAAATGTGCAACCAGAGGTTCGAAAAGAACAAATTTTCAACAAAAAGGTAGGGAAAACAAAATTTTTTTTCCGCTTAAGATTAAGCACATTTGTCAAAAATGCAACTAATCTTTTCTTCGGCATGTGTGTTTCATTTCATTAACTTTTACGTTCAATCAAAATAGAATTCGAAAACAATTTCTTACATGATTGATGCCTGAATTTCGCAAACAGTAATGAAATTACAAAATTCGCTTTGAAGAGAAATAAAATCCAACGGATATTATGAGGTATTCAGAGTAAGAATCAGAGTAAGAAGACTTAATTTGTACCTTACAATGAAAAGAAGTAGAGTTAATTATGATATTTTGGATAAATCTATATAACTTGGTATTCTGAAATTTGTTAATATTCTTTTCAGGCATTGAGCCTAATGTGCAAAATCAGATTAATTTCTCCTAGTAATGTAGTATCTGGCATCATTTGACAAAAATTCACTTAAAAGCTTGAATAATTTGAGGAAAAAACCATTGCTTAACGACATTTTCGGTATGTATCGCAGCATTTTCCTCTTGCAAAATAAAATTATTTGGATGAAAAGCAACTGAAATCTTTGGGTGCTTGTTTTGTAGCATCGATAAATAAGTTTGCAATGGCTGACTAACTTTTAAAATGATGATATGGAAGACAGCATTAGAAGTAATTGTTCCCCATAGGATGACAGAACCAAAGCACGAATATGTTTAGGGAAGAATTCGTACTTCCTTTCCTAAATCATGGTAATAATAGGAGAACCAGTCCTGTCCATTAGGGTGGAACGTAAAATATTTTCTTCTTCTTTATTTTAATTTTAAAGAGTGTGGAAAAATTGCCTTTTGATGTAAAAAAATTTAAAATAAAATTTGACGTTAATCGGAAGATGTTTGAAGTGCCTCAAATATGATCATGTTTAATAAATTTAAAAAATTCGCTCTATTTCAATTTTTTCCTCTAACTTCTTATTTGTACTTTAAAAGCCTAAAGGAAATATGTTGTGCTTTTTATTCCTTTTAATAATAGAAAATTTTTTTTGGGAATTTAAATCTTATGGTAATATACGGAGCATTGATTATTAGCGCAAGAATTCGAATATAATAAATGAAAATATGCTGCGTTCCAATGTAGAATTATTTCTCCGTTATACTTTTAATTCACGAAAAACACTTACAAGTAGGTACTTTATGAATCCTTGTTATTACTATGAGTAGCTGCGATTGGGACTTATAAGTTGGAGAAGGCAAAACATTTTTAGACAATAAAAGTATTAGGGAGTATACAGGAGACGACAACAAATTTTAAAAAATCAACCACAATATTAACTGACTTTCCTGATTCGTTTGCTTTTTCATAATTCTTATTTTTAGTCAGTTAAAATAAAATAAAATTCAATTTCTCCCGCGTGGTATGGGAGATACCGCCTCTCGACTCTCCACGACTGATTACTTTTGTATAACAAAATGTATTTGGTGTTTTGGCAATTAGCCGATAATGAATGAAGTTAACTTTATTGTACCTTAGTCTAATATTTATTTGTGTATCACTTGTATTTTTTCGTTTTCAGATTGAATTTGGATTTATAATTGCATGTGAAAACGTGAATTCATAGCAATATTTACTTTTTATCTTGAAACACTATATTTTATCCAGGGAGAATGTTTAGAACTGTGGGACGATATCTTCTGTAGGTTCGAGCTCTTGCCAGATAAAAAGATGCAATCTTGATTTTTTTTCTTACAGTCCATGTTGTTTTTCTTATACTTTCGACATAATAAGAACAGCAATAATCTATACATTTAATTCTCTTATGTGACGACAAAAAAGGGTTCGAATTTCTTAATCGCCGTTTGGAATCAGCTCTCAAGTTTGGTTTGTTTATATCGCGGAAAGTCTGAGACATTGAATTTTTTGAGTTAAATAAAAGATTGACAAAAATAAGTTTAAGTCTTGCAGTTTCGATTAGGCAAATGAAGGAATGTCTCCTTAGTATGTCCTTTTAATTAAAAGGTTGAGGAATAGGCTATTTCATCTTTCGATCACTCACATTTTCTGAGTTTCAAAAAACATAAGTGACTATCCAGAAAAAAATATTGCACCTTTATTGACTAAATTGTGACTGGAGTGAGTTGGTATACATGGTATGTGTGGGGAACCATTATGACCAACATAACAAGAGTAAACTTAGGTTTAAATTTTAAATAGTTAATATGAGCATGTTTGAAGTCACTTTTCTCTCTAAATAGTCCTTTCTTAGGTAAAAGGTTGTAAAATTGGTTATATCATCTCTGTGCAACTTAAATTTTCTAAGGTTTAATACATAAATTACTGCTAAGCTATATCTTTCTTGGCTAAATAATAATTGGAGTGAGTGAGAATAGATGTGGAGAAACCTTTCTCAGCAACATTTCATTAAAAATGGGACATGCTTAAAATTTTGGTGGAATGAATTTTGCGACAATAAAACTGTTGACGATATTGTCAATTGTGCATGGAAAGAAGTTTTAAATTACTGGTTTCTGATTAAAGTAAATAATTTTGATTTTCAAACAACTTAGAATTATATATATTAGCGTTCAGATTTATTTCTAACATTTACATATATATCTCTGTGCGACCATTTAAATTCTAGTAATTGACGAAAAATTAATTTTAGGAGTTGAAGCAATTTCAAATTATTTAAATTTATTTTGAATCACGTAGTGATCCCAAAAGAATAACATCGTAATTCTTGGGGTTAGGGAGCGGAGAGAGGTCGGGATTAACAACCTTAGTTGTGTATATCTTTCCTAGATGTGAGGAAAGATGGACGGTCATATTGTTATGCATAGGACTCGTGCTATATGCTATGGACTCTGTAGATCTTTATCGGCGGAAATTTTTTTGTCAGCAAAATCAGCACCAGAGACGTCTCTTCCAATCCATCGCTACCTGGAGGATATTGCGGAATTCAGGTCATGGATGCTACATTCAGCAAGTCTTTTTAATATTTATGTCGTAAGAATGGCATTCTACTAGACATATGTTTCTCAGTCGCATGGCAAAGAAGAGCAAATGTATAGTTGCCCCAGACGCCATGGCGACTAAACAGCAATAAGCTTCTTCTACTTTTTAAAGCCTAATATGTGTTGGAGCTAAAAAATGCGTTTTCAATGGGCACCATTTACGCATTCTAAGGCACTAATGACCACCAGGGACGAAAAAGTCATATTATGACTCTGACGCCAATTATCCTCAATACTTCGATTCTATTCCTTCAGTCTTTTTTTTACTCAATCTAGCACATACCTAGAGAAAGTATTTTAATCATAAAAAAATTCATCTTGTAGCATTTGATGATTTTTCACTCTGTAGACTTTCTTGAATCCAAAAAACGATTTTTGGATTTGGAGTTGACTGTTTGTATGTCAACAATATAATTTTTTAAAAATGCAACGAAGAAAAATAATGAAATTTGGTATTTACATCAATATTGTATATCTGTATCATGCTTTGGATCTGTATCAAGAAATTAATCATGGAGAAGAGGTACATTTTATAATCAAATACTCGATATTCTATAGTTAACGTAAAAAACTAAGCAAAAATGACCTATATTTACAAATTTATTTTAACATGTCCTTAATCACTCACATTTAAAGAAAATATATACATTTATTACTGTCCTTTTTATGTCGATAGCTTAAAAATATAGAATGTAAGGAAAAATTAATATTAAATTTATTAAGCAGGCAATAGCTCACTCCACAAAATAATTTCACTTCACAGTACTAAGCGTTCTCCCCGATTGAAATATAATATTTCAAAATACGAATAAATATTAAAATAAATAAACCATTTCACATAGAATTATAAATCCAAATACAATCTGCCGCGAAAAATTACAAGCAATACACAAATAAATTCTAGAATAAGAAAAAATAAAGTTAACTTTATTCATTATCATTTCAATCACGCGCGCCCTACGAACAAGTAAGCGGATTTTACCTTTGAAACTTTTCTCGTTGTCCAGGGAATATTCAAATTCTCGATCTGGCCAGTAGAAAAAAAAAGTTAGGGGACCTAATAATATAATATAAAAAGTATTAGAACTATTATTTAAATATAGATTGCGCCACGACACAGCAATTCTCACGCATGCGTAGAAGTAAGCTCAAGTGCTATTGTCTTGACACTTGGATTTATTTACATTCTGACTTATAAAAGTGAAGATGAAAGTTTGTGAAGTAACGTAGTGTTCAATTTTTTAATGTTTTGTAAGTTTCTTAATGTTCAATATTAGTTGCGATGATTTTGCTGCATCGTGAAGTGAAGATTTTTATTTCGTTTTCGCATTCTGACTGTTTGACTCTGCTTCTGTAGAATTGCATTTTGTTGTTAGTATAAATGGCGCCAAAACGACAAATTATTGATCTTCGATCATAATGTTTTGTATGTTTCTTAGTGTGCAATGATTTTGTCATGGACAAGTATACTTTGCATGCTCCTGTGTAGTAAATCCAAGCGATTTGTTTGTATGTATGCCAGATGGAATCACCGAAAACATTGCATATTTAAGAGCATTCAATGATCTTAAAATTGAATACACCAGTAAATACAATTTATGTAAAACAAAACACAAAAATAATAATAGATATGTGTAAAAATCTAACTTTAAACAAATACAATAATTGATATCAAACACTCAAATCTAGAAATCATTGTCACGGGCTAATACGTGCGGATACTGCTATATATATATATATATATAGTTATTACATAAAAAATATTTTTTACACAATCTAAAAATCCAAACTCCAAACCTTTCTAATGGTACCCATTAAGCAGTGGTCTAAGTTTTTCCTTAATTTAAATAAATTTTCAAATATATTGTAAGCAGAATTTACAACAATACCTTTTAAATTTGCAATGAAATTCAAATCTTTTTCGCAGTCAAATAAATATTTAATTCTGTGTTTCTCTTCCATTGTTAAAGCTAAGTTAATATCCTAATGGAGTTTCTTTTTTTCAACAACTTTTTTATGAAATCCGTAAACAAAGTGTACAAGAACAGTAAATATATTAAGAAGCATATCCAGTTAGCTCTGAGATTATATGGTTGCTGATCTTTAATTTTTTTAACAGCATGTTTTAATTCAGCTAAAATGTTGAACTTGAATCTTTGCGAGCCATTAAAAAGTTGAAATAAAATGCCTTTTCTGATTGTAGAATATACAATTGGCAATAAGATGTTAGATGCCACGGACAGTTACATGACTGCGTTAGAGGTGAACCGTGTATATCAAATTATGCATAAAAATTTCAATTGAAATTATATTTGCAACAAACAAGTTGGTTTCCGAAAGCGGCTGTAACTGAATATGCATGCCGAAAATGTGGATAAATCGGCAAGAAAAAATTATAATTTACATCTAAATTTAAAACTACAGCAGACTCTGCACCAGATTTTACTGTCATTTTTTTAAAATATAAAATAAAAGTAGTGTGCGGATATTATATAATTTATTTTTTTATTGTTCCATCAATAAAAGTTTATAGATTTAACTGTTAAAAAGTAATAATTATTTGGGTAGCTCTGGAATAAATATCGACTATTAAAATAAAATATTGCACTTATTTATTTTAAAAAGAATTTTTCCTTTTCCTTTGTAAATATGTGATTCATAATTATCATTTAACGATGATATGCTTTGATCTTTCTTACAAATCTAAATTTGTTTAGAATTTTGAGTGAATTGTAGTCTGAGTCTTTTCTAATAGATGAAATCAAAGGAAGATGTAAAACCAATATTTTTTTATCCTTAGATTCAAAAAATTAAGCACAGTCGAATAGCAACTAATTGAGATTTTTTATGTTGTTCCATTTCTATGCAATTGAATGGCTTCTATGTTAAGCGTTTTGCACACAAATTACAACAATTAGAAATTTGAATGATATGTGGTGACTTATTCATATCATGGACGTATTCATGTCTAATTTTGTATCAACCATTTTGCTATCAACAAAAGTTAGATTTAATTGAATAATTTCTTATGTATTCTACATATTTAACGGTTCCCTCATGCAGACAAGCGCTAGAAAAACACGCTGAAAAAGTAGTTAATTTTTTTAAGTAAACTTTTTATTTATTGATGTCTTTGATTCTCTTATAAAGAGTAGTACTTGATATTAAAAAAATTCCAAAATTATTAGAATGGATATTTTCATGTCTTCTGAAATTCATTTTTTTATGTGGTTTTCAGATACTTGAGAAACTCAAGAAAGAAACTCCACAGTTACTCAGAAAAGTTCACGTGATATCTGGAGATGCTTCTCTGTCAAATTTAGGCATGAATGAAGATGACACGCATCTGCTTCTTGAAGAAGTGTCCATTGTATTTCATTGCGCTGCTGCTGTAAATTTTAAGAAGCCTTTGGAGTAAGTTTAAAAGCAAGGAATTGTCATACTTTTGGATATTAAGTTCTTAACAAACCTGGAACATTTTACTCACATTTAATGCTTTCGATGCGGATTTTTTAAAAATAAAAAGCTTGTTTTTATTTTCATTTTAGTGCAAATTTACAATCTTGAGCATTCATCGAATTTATTTTACACCGATTTTCATTTGGCTTCAGAAAGAATTTCGAGATAACTTAGCGTGAAATTTCTCTTAAAAAAGGAGGTTTTCTCATATGTTCCTCGTTTGGAGACTACCAGAGAAATCTTTTCAAACAAACTTTGAATCATGCAGCAATTTAATAATAAATCATATTTTTTGAAATTTTGGTTCAAAGCATAAGCACCTCATATATGAGGATACTTTGCAGTAACTATTTTTACTGTATATTTTAATTTTTAAAAAACAGACTGGAGCTTAATGTTAAAAATATTACTAATATCTTGGGTGGAAATATACGAAAAAACGTCATAAAATCTAACAAAAAATATTTTTCAAACAAAATTATATATATTTTTTAAAACACATAATACCCATATGCAATTTTCTTCAATTTCTTTTTTTAAATAATATGAATATATTCCTTGCCGGGTGTTTCGGAAATAAACATGTCTATTATTACACCTTTCTAGGTAAGGTAAGAATTTATAATCTTTTTAAGGTGTAATATATTGACACAGGAAACCCAAAGTCACCCAACTGGATTGTATGACCTGCAATGTCCTTTTCCACTTCATTGGAGGAAGACAGAGGCCTTTCAGGTTCCCTTAAATAAAATTTCCTTTTTCTATACAAATTATTCGCTTGGATATTCGATCAACGACTTCTGCATCTTTAAGAGTAACCCTCCATGTGAAATGACGTTAAAGCAAGGTTTCAGGGTTCCGGAGATTAATTCATATATTAATTAGCTCCTATTGCACTTTATTAATAACCTGGGCATTTCTGATAGAAAAGTAAGTAGTGTTCTTATTATTTATTAATACTAAATATGGCAAAAAAAATTAAAAAGCAACGTTGTCACTTTTTATCGCACATTTCCATGGAGCAAAGAAACTCTCTTCTTATGTGAAAAACTTCTCCACATCATAAAAAATTAATTAAACAGTATACTATGCATTCATTGTAACAAAACGAAATCTAGGTTTATTGTCTTTCACGCTTAAATGCACTTGCCATAAGAAATTTTGTTTTTTCTTTGTCAGAGACAGATTTTTCAACACTAAAAATTTTTATTGAGAAGCTGGCTCAATTATATCATTCTTCTGTAACCTCCTGAATGATTGTCATATACGTTAAAGAAATGAAATACATTCATCAGTGTCGCCAGCAAACGAGAAAAAATCGTAACACTTATCGCTAAATAGTGGCCTCTATTTAAATTTTCAGTACAAATTTTATAACATTGAAAATTTACCTCTACTGGTGCAAAGCAGACACGGCTCACGGTATATCCCATTGAACCTGTGTGCTCGGCATGAGTGTCCCGTTAGTTTTATAAGGTAAACTAGCTGTTACCCGCGACTTCGTGCGCGAAGGAGTTAATTCTTTTTTAATTCACGAATGCAAATGTTTTGCATTTTACTTTGAAAAGGGGAAAGGAAAGAGTTCTGACGGTTAATAATATATGGACGGCTGACAGGTGTACCTTACATGTATGCTGATATAGTTATATATTGTTAATTGATGATATACTTTTTGTATACCTAAGGTATTTACGGATGTAGAGGTTGTATTAGGGCTGTACACACGTGAAAGCCACATATAGCTTGCCATGGGAAAATATGGTTTTTCCAAATGTACGCCTGCCACTTTTAGTGTCTGGCCCTGAGCCTCGAAAAATGATATTATTACAGAGATTTGTTACCTTTTGAACTGTGATGATAAATCCTTCGTTATCGGAGTCGTGGAATTAAACTCTCCCTATATCAGTCATAACAGTAGCTTTCGACGTTTTGCCTAGGTGTGTAATTTTTAACGTGCCATTGCAGAATCGAGTATATCGAGTTTACGTATTAGTAGTAGCACCGACTATCATTCTAAAACTTATCAGGTGCCCCAGACAGAATTAACACCAGCAAAAGCCCGCGCGAAAGAACAGTATCTTGAATTTATTTCTAAGAATAAGATTGAGAGCCAATTTAAGAAAATATTTTTAAACCATAGCAATGGAAAACATTTCATCGCAATGGAAGTTAATAGCATTAAAAGATCATTTTCTGGTCTTTAAAATGGTATAAAAATAATTGTTGTCTAATAAAGATTTCTGTAGAATTATTGGCAAAACGTCTAACATTAGGGCTTAAAAAAGCGGCTAATGTTCGTTATTTAATTAAATATCTTAAGAACTATTTAACTCAAGACTTGAAAATATAGCTTGACCTAAAAATATGCTCAAAATGCTGTGTGTAAATTTCACGTCGCTACCGTTCACCAGTTCTGGGAGTTCTTGTGACCAACTGATTGACTGACAGATCAGATACATGTAAATTCTGCCTTATTTTATATCCGTTCATATAAGCAAAATTTTCAGAAATAAAGGTAAATTAGTTCAAAGTCTAACCATCTCTACAACTGAGTAGCTATAAATTATGCTTAAAATCGTCTGCACGTAGAAATTTAAAAGCATTAATAAATTGAATGAAAAATGTCACAGAAATAAATTGGTATCATTGCAAAGGCACAATTTTTATCTTTAAGATGCTATAAAATAATTTGTATCGAGAAATTTGTTCCAGTTACAGGAAAGAAGGATTACGCGATATTTTAAAAAAAGAATTTATTCTCATGTTTTCCGCATTCCTGAAGGATCACGTGACAGTCGTTGAAAAATAAAATATTCTTCATCGAGAATCGCCGAGTCAATGGGATTTGTTAATTATTTAATTGTTGTCTGCACTTTTAAAAATTAATAACAATCGAAGGAAAAATGTTACAGAAATGAAATCGGTATCATTGAAAAGGTAAAAATTTGAACTTTAAGATGGTATAAAAATATATTTTGTCAGACAATCTGCCACGAAGTTACTGCCGAAAAACGGTTTCGGTTATTTTCTAATTAACTGACTGTTTAATTAACTTTGGGACTTAGAAAAGTTCATAAGTGTCTTCCCCTTGTCTTAAATAATAAGTGTACAAAATTTGGTTGAAAACCGTCCATTGGTTTAGGAGGAGATGTGGAACATAGCCACATACATACCCACATACATACCCACATACATACCCACATACATATCCACATACCCACAATGACTTTTATTTATATTAAGATGACAAAGTATATTTAAATTTTGCATCCATGTTTTATATTATACTTAATAACTTTCGCTCTCAATTACACAGCTCTTCCATTGTTTCATATGTATAATTCAGGGATGGGGTTGAAAACTCTGTATGTTATAAATAAAAGTCATACGAAGACATTTGAGATTTTTTATGAAAACCTTTATATCTTCCGGACACACAATGCATGATACTTTTACCAAAATATATTTCTCACAGAAAACAAAACGATTGATGAAAGTTGTAAATCAATATTAGCTTTCTGCAGAACGATGTGAGCCGAAATCAATTTCTTCTTCATAACTTTTTCGTCTGTTGCTTCATAAGCAAATCTCTGTAAATTTTGAGTTCCAACGATTATACTTCCCACGTCTTGCTGAGTCAATGTCTCGCAGAGTTGCTGCACTTCGCCTGGAAAAGAAAGCCTCGCACGATATTATATCACGAGTTAACCCATGACTTTTGGCACTTCAGTATGTAACAAAATAAATTTCTTCAGAGATTATCTTTTTTTTCTTTTTTAGGTTTTTACTTAAAAACAATGTTTTAAGTTTGAGTAGCGTCATCGAATTATGCAGGAAAATGAGAAAATTTGAAGTAAGTACTATTCGGTTTCTCTTCTGCTTTAATCAAAGGAAAATTTAAATTTAAGCACAGCGTAATTTTGTTACGTACATTCGAAATACAATACAAGTGATTTTAACAGTAAATGTGAATGTCCTTACACAATAAAAAACACACCGAAACACAAATAGAGAAACAAGAATAAAAAAGGGAGAATTTATGGAGATATCATTCTAGAATATTACTCGTCAGTAGCAGAAACATCCCAATAAATTCAAAATGGTCTTTTTTCAGCGTATTAGCCTAAGATTTAATGTTAAATAAAGGCCTTTCTATAACGTTAATTCGTTAGCCGTTTCACCGAAAAAAAATTCTTTTAAATATTTCTGGGATATGCCTTTCTTCTTGAGTAACATTCCATAACGTTTCCAGTATATTTTTTACAGTTTTGTTTTTATTTAATTAAATTTTAAAATTTATTAGATTAAAGATTAATTTTTATTTTATTAATTTTGAATTTGTGTCTGTTGTGTATTTATTGTAATTTGGCTTTCCTTGATGACACAGCTTAAACGAGAAACAGAAATTTGGTTTTTTTCCTATTGTTTTAAAATTTATTTCCGAAATTTGTTTTCGTAATATTGGTTATTTTTCAATTTTTATATACATTTTGTATTCAAGTTTATATCCTTCAAAATTTATGAAATTTTTCAAATTATAATTACAGGTGTTGGTGTACACTTCCACAGCATATAGTAACTCCAATCATCTGATTTTTCCGTTGAGAGAAGAAGTCTACAGATTACCTTTTCATGCGGGAAAATTTCTTGATGCGCTGAAGTAAGTTAAAGTATTTATTTTTAGGAAAAAGTACATTTGCATTTGAACTCACCAATATCATCATTTATACAAAGAAGACAAGGAGAATTAAAGAAAAGTAACTTGATTTCTAGAAATATAAAAGTGCGATAATTCGCGATTTCTTGAAGATATTTGCTAATTGCTAATTGCTAATATAATAGCCCAGATCTGTCTCTCGGTAACTCTCTGACGTCACAAACAATAAAACTCTCGCTATAGCCTGCGAGACGTTAAACAGCATTATTTCCTTGTTATAGAACCTATATTTCACTAATTTTAAATTAAAAGATTTCTAATTACAAATTTAATAGCTCTAAAATGGTGAAATAAAATTTTCTATTGATTGATATAAAATTTGTCTCGCTATGATTAATAGTTCGGAGAAATTTTAAAGTATATTAATCATATATTTTAAATTAATTTCCGTTTTTTAATAGAAAGTAGTAAATTAAGACAGTAGTATATCATGCGTGTGATATAGTTTGGACACCACAATGCATCAGATTATTTATTGCAACCGTGATAGAATTTTATATTTTTTGGAAACTTCTGGCAAGAAGAGAGTGCTTTGTTTTGATTAGAATTTCGAAAATGAATTCCTATGAAATTTTAACTTTTGGCTTGCATTTGACAAGCTGATAATTTCATGGTTATTGAAAAAGAATAAAATTGTTTAACAACGAAAAATACTTCACACGGAATGTTGCCTACCAAGAGGTTTTTCGAATAAAAAAATATGGTAGCAAAAAATATTTCCTGTCATATAGTATATGTTTATTTTATTTGTTTTCAATCAATGTTAAACATTTCTCTCGCATATATATATATATATATATATATTTAATCACATCAAATTTGGCATGAAATCTCTCGAATGAAGAGGCAGTTTGCACCCGTGATACCATGACGGATGATTTTCTAGTTATCATATAATTCATAATCCATAACATTGAATCACAATGAAGAAACCGACGAGCTGTAAAACTCTAAATGGCGTGTAAGCTAAGAATCTCCAACTCCTGTCCCCCAAAAATTTTTAGAAGAAAGGAAGGGACACTAATTGCGAATATTTGAAAAAATTACTTTTGATGTCTTACCAAAAATTATTCGAGGTTTCATATGATCATATATTGCGTTTCTGGTATGTAGAATGAAGTCGATGAGCTGTTGAGCCTCAACACCCCTTGCAATTGTTTTAAAAGTCATCTTTTCTTTTTCTCATTATTACTCCCTTTTCCATTGTTCTGACACAGAGTTATTTTAAATAACTTATAAAAACTGCAATCTATCATAAATGCAAAAATCGTTGCGTCATTCCTTAGAAGCTCAACGTAAGAGCAAAATGGCGTATCTGAAATTTGTAAAACATATCATTGTTGCAAGACACTTGTAAAGGTTAATAACATCTGCTCTCAAATTGTTGTATGTGATATGTTATTGTATAATATTGTCATAAAGGTCCATATTTTGCTGGTGGTTCCAGGTGTAAGGTCAAAATTTCGTATGCTTCGCTCAGAGACGGATTATTAAATAGGCAAAGTAGGCCGAGGTTTTGATAATTTTTTCCAATATTTTAAGTTTTATCTACTGATTTTGTATCTTGAATACATTTACAAAGGTCATGCATTTGAACATATTCGAACTAAAATTAACTATCCTTTAAATTTCTAAACATTGTCAGGATTTTTTGCCCGATTGCAAATTAATGTGGAACATTTGGTTTCAACTGGCTGACTGTCTCATACGTCATTAGTCATGGTAAACTTTGTATTTAAGTATTTCGAATAAGAAAAAAATAATTTATAATTTTTTACCATTTTGTTTAAAATTATTTTTAAATTTTTTTCCGCGAGATACTGAAGAATCCTCTATGGAAGTTCATGTCATTTAAATGCTTCGTTATTTTAGTTTGCAGTTATATGTGTTACTTAAAAACTACTTATACAGAGATTATACTAGAATCAATAAAATATATGTGATTTTAATAGTTTGGAACGATAAAGGGGCCACGATGTTTGCATTGCATTAGGGCCCTCACATTTAGCAATAATCTGGCGTCGCTGTGTGTGGTTTTTAACCCTTTAAAACCGGACGTATTTTTGTGACCAAAATACAATATTTTCATCTGACAGCGACGATATGCAGAAATAAATTCAGTTTCCACCTATTCCTGCACGTTTTATCGCTTTTAAATTTTATTTTTATCACGTTTGCCATGGATAAAGTTAATTCGTGGTAAGACAACAGTTTTTCAAAAATCAATTAACCGAACAGTGATTAAGAATTTATAGAGGTGAGTGACAAACATCCTTTCCCCACTGACTAAGGCCTGTTTAGCAGTTAACCCATTAGAGGAACGGGTTACTTTAGTGTAGTACTCGATCAATCAATTTGGTGAACTTATGCACTATCCCATCTTTTCCACTACGCTTATTTAACTATACATAAGTTTATTTTTTATGGTAAAATAAGATTAGAGTTTGAATGGATGAATGATGCACACATTTGTGTCACCATCATCTTCGTGAACTGGATTGTCCTCCACATCATTCTCTGAATCGGTTTCGTGGTCGCTGTATTTAGTCAATTCTGCATCTAGACCTGATCCATCAAATTCGTCCTCAGCCGGTCTTTCCTTGTTTAATTCATCCAAAACACCCAAATATTGTTCTGAAAGGATAATTTCCCGCCTTTTAAGGATTGTCAGGTTAGCTTATGAAGAGTGTTTCATGCATGCGCGATCAGACCAAAATGATTGCTTTAAGGTCAATGGAAACTATCAGAGCAAGTACAAATAATGTTCGTAAGAGGTTTGAAGATGGAGAGCTTTACACCTTCCCTAGTGCTTATTTTGCCGATTTTCCACAATATTCATGCCATATCTCTACGATGTTGCTGGCTTTCAGAATATCGTAGAGATATCGTAAAATATATTTTATAAATGGGGTACCCACTGAGACGTGATACGCCCTACTTTTCCGCAAAGGTTTAAATATTCTGAAGAACATGAAAAAAAATTAATTTGTACGATGGCGTAACTAATGAACTTAAACTATCTAAAAATTCGAGATGACACAATTGGTTTTCCATACCATCGACGGATTTTACGGAATCACAACTGTGATAAACTTTGCAATCTTCATCCACGATAACATTCACGACGTTTTCATTGAGTTTTGTGCCGTCTTAATTTTAGAACATTGATACATTGATAAAGACTATGATTTTGTTGTCATAATTTAATAAGCTTTGTCTGACAATGTTGACAATATTTCATTCTTTATTTTATTTAAAAATTTTAACAAACAACGTGTTTTAACGTAAATTGAAAATGTTAAGTCAGAAGTCAGTAAAAAAATCCTATCCAATGATATCACTGATTCATTGCTTTAGGCTTTGTTGCAGTTGAGATAAAAGGATATTGACATTAAAATATTTATAAAATTTGCTTTTTAAATTAAACTGAGACAATTTAACCATTATTGTATTGATTGCTATAAGAGATGTTCTCTTTTCCTTTTTCGTTTCCTTGGTGCAAGAGTGTCGTTTCCACAATTGCCTACGTGCAGGAAGACAGAGTTAAGGGTCACTTTCTCCCTCATTACGAGCGGGGGAGGGTATGCAGTCACTTTAAAATAGTGCCTGGCAACAAGTGTAACCGTTGTTTTTTCTGTGACGCAAGGCCATGATGTGAAGAGAGGTGAGATCCCTCCACTTGAAGAAAAATATATTCAGACGCACTGCTGGATGATATTGTTTAAAGAAAAAAATGGTGCCCATACTCCGATGGGGACTGTTCGAATTGTCATTTTGGCTCAATTTTTGCACGAAATTAGTGTGTAAATGACCGTTCGTGTAGTGTTCCCCATCTAGATTAATTATATTTTCATAAAAATAATGAGCGGGCTTGTGTAATGGATAAGAATGAATAGTAAGAGATGTGTCCAAGCCAGAGGATATGAATTGACAAAGAAGCAATCCGACCAATTCGGAGCTCGCAGGGACCTTGAAGACTTTTCAACAGATAAGATTTTTTCCTTTATTTTAATAATCCAGATAGTAAAAACAGAGATTTTCAACAAGGTTTACCGTATCAGGCTGGTCAAAATTATAGACAGCAAATCATGAAATGTCATCAACAGAATTTTAGATCAACCAGACCCGAAAATAATGGATTTCAACACACATTTAGGCCAACATATAGACCTCTCAATTCTGTTCGTGCTCCGTGCACTTTCAGGCCACACAATTATTTTGGACCTTCGACGTCACAAAACTTTCGACCACAACAAAATTTAAACTTCAGGAGGGGCTCTAAATAGTGGCGGAGCAACCTCTTCTCGACCACAGGTCACTAATTTTGATAAAACAAATGTATGCAGTAGTGAATAGGTTAAAAACGCTCAGAATTATGAAAATTATGAGAGAAATAGTCATAAAAATATTAATGAGAGAGCAACACAGAATGTGAATGAAAGAAACGTTTTGCACATAAACAATGTTTATGATGAGAACTTTTTACCCACAATAAAAGTTAAATTTGGGAATAATTATTATGTTATGTTAATTGACAGTGGTAGTTCTGTTTCTCTTTTGATAATGTCTGCATATAATGAGATTAAGTTTGATACCAAAACACTACTACTATCTTGGAACGTAATGATTCACACTGTTAATTGTCAACTTTCATTTTCATGTTTTTCGGAAATTTCCTTTAAAATTGACCAGCACCACTTTAAAAACCCTTTTTATGTTGCGAATTTTAAGCAAAGTACATTTGCAAGTATCTTGGGATATGATTTCTTATCAAAAAATATTTTCATTATTGACACGAAAAATGGTTGTTCAAGGTCTGACAATTTTCAAGCAAAATTTATTTCTCCAGACTGTTATCCTAAAATGACCAATTGTCACACAATCATTGATAATACTGTCATACTTCAGTCAAAAATGATTTTACAACCGCAAGAATCATATATTGTTAAATTATGCCTAAAAGACACAAGAGAAAATATTTCGGAAATTTTCTTTCAGCATACTATTTCTTCGCATGATATTGAAATTCACCCTGCATTACACACGGTCATAAATTCATGTTTTCCTACAGTTATACGTAATGTTGGTAATACGACAATTCGCTTTAATAAAGGACAGGTTTTCGGTAAAGCCACCCCATGATTTCTGTTGAAAACAAATGAAAATACAAATGATAACAATGAAATAGAAAATATCTGTGGAAGTCCTAACAATAACACACCTATGTGCAATCTCATCACACCTTCTGAGGATATTTTAAAAAGGAAAAGTGAACATCTCTTATAGCACACAATAAAACAACCATATTTTATAAAACGAGAATATATGAAAGATTGGTAGATTATTCATTATGTTGTTAATAGATAACGCAAATTTTCTTATTGCTTCCTTTATTGTTAATTTCATTTCAAAATAATATTTACAATTGCAGTAAACCCTTTATTTAATCTATCAAATGGAACAAAAGAGTAAAATTGAAAATCTTTTAATCGTGAATTGTATTATTAATAATATTTCAAACAGGTTGCTGCGCTTCAACTTGTGTTGTATAATTTAAAAGTAAAATATTCGATGAACATACCATATTTCGTAGTTTAATCTATAAAATCGTCACTTTTATGATAATTGTCCAAAGTTGACATGTATTCTTTATTAATAAATCTAAGAAATTTGTTCTTAGGTTTCTCTTTATATGTATCAAAATCTTATTTACCGTTTTTGATTTTCACATTAATAATTTTCTTTGTTAATTTCATTAAATTGTTTATCTTATCTTCTAAATGCTTTCAAAATCACAAAAAGACATCTTGCAATGCAAAAAAGTTTTATTATGTGCTGATTTAAGTTAAGGAAGTAAAGCATCAGATGTAAATCAATTAATCTCAAACATAATTGTTTTCTTTCACAATAACTGCACTAGGAGTCAAAGTTCTATTATTGTAGCGAGAGAAGCGAGCAGGGTTGTGTAGCAAACCTAGGCGGATTGCGTAGCAATCTTCCTAGGGGTTGGTGATCGTTAACGAGCAGGAGGAAAGGCTCCGTATTTTATAATTAAATAGTTGAAATATTTGATTTCTTTTTACCAGAAATGAAGACAAAGAAGAGCTTGAAAAACGGATCGCCCACTGTAAACCAGACTGGCCAAATTCGTACAACTTCAGCAAGTGTCTGGCAGAAAACGTGATCACGGATACTGCATCGGACCTTCCAATCGCCATCATACGTCCGTCAATAATCATCGGCACTTGGAAGCACCCAATTCCTGCAAGTAGAAGTTAAAGAATTTAATCTTTTTATCAATATGCAGAGAATATTATTGAGTCATGCTGATAAAGTGATATGAAAAACTCCCTCAATTCTCTAGTAGTATGGTGATATTGTTACGATATAATATGGTATCGTGCAATTTTCTCCTTCTCCAACACGATATGTATGAAACGTGATGTCTGTAAAGGAATTTTTGTCGAAATTTTGTGTCTCGACTCTGTTAATTCTGGAATTAGCAGTGTGATGCGGGCTTAACAATATGCAGAGAATGTTATCGCTTCATGCTTAGAAATCGTAATGGAAAATTCGCCGCCATCGAGCAGTTAACATCCCGCTAACGAACAAAATCAGCTGGAGCGTACTCTTGCTCGAATTTCTCGCATACTTACAAAATATAATAAGTCTTTTGCTTTGCTTCGTAGAACAGTGAAGAGAATCTGAAATTTCGTTGAGAAATTCGATACACAAGTTCTTGAGATAAAATTACTTTTTTTACAAGAACCTCCTCCTCAAAAGCCAACTATTAGGAACCACTTAATAAATATATTTTAGCTAATTAATAGCAAAAAAGGCTTTTCTTTTTTTTAATTCGAAAAAATCAATCAAAAGCGATTCAGATTGATCTTCAATATTAACATTCTTCTTCAAATTCTAAATATTTTATAATTTTTGATTAAATATTAGAGCATTTGATTACTCTTTAAAATTTAGTCCATTTACTTGACACCACTCTAGAAAACTTCATAAACGCACAGAAAATGTTACTCCGAATGAACTGCAATCTTTCGGCTGTTTTCAGACAAAATTTCGAATAAAAAAGCTGGATGGAGAAAGATATTTTTAAGTCCTTTTTCATAATGTTTTCACTGCAACAAAGTAAAGAATACTTTTTAAAAACGAGAAAGTTGTTAAAAAAGGATTCTCTAATAATAATAAAAAGATAATAATAATGTTAAGAAAAATAGGAATTTGTCGCTTGCTTTTTAATATATTCGGATTGAAAAATTTGGTAAATGGTAAAGCATAATATAAAAAAATTATATGAACTTGTAATTATATTGATATTCAGAATTTAGCTTGCAATTAGTTAATTATATGGAATTTGAAATTTATCTTTTGAAATTAGTATGACTTCAACTAATTTCAGAAAATTAATTTATATGAGTTAAATAAAAATTTATAATCTAAAATTTTAATTAAATTCCTACCAAGAATTTCTCCTACGATTTTTTAATTATATTGGAATTAAAGATTTATATCGTTTGCATATTTGAATGTTTTAAGGTATCCGACTGTGTTCGGAGACATTTTTTTGAAAAATAACATATATATATATATTAATATTATTTTTCAACTGCGGATGTTTTAAAATTATGGAAATATTGCAAAATTAAGCTTTCAAAATAATATATTTTTAAAAAAACCGAGAAATTTGTAGAAAAATGACTAAAATATTTGCCTTACGCTAACAGCCATAGACAAAATCACATTCTAAATATACATAAATCCTTGTAGGAGTACATTTTTACGACAGTTATCTGTGTTATGCTCTAAAATCCTTCTTGTACTTCAAAAACGGTTTGATATATAGCTGAACATAGTTACTAAACTGGTAATTTTTCATAAAAAATGCTTTTCGTTTATATTTAAACACTTAAAAATATTACTTGATTTTAAAATTGACCTTAGTTTTTAGAGGAAAACATCGAGCATATTACAGAAAACAATCTCAGAAAATTTCACATCAATACTTGAATTACGTTTTGAGAAATCATTGTTACGGTCGACAGTTTTCCTCAAAAATATAATTCCTCAGAAAAAGTGAGACAGTTTTAGAAAGCTGATTAAACAGGCTACAAAATTGAGTCATAAATTTTTTTTTGATAATTTTATCAAAAACGACGATTTTTAACCAGTCGGATACCTTAATTATTAACTTGAAGTTAGATTTCAGATCGGGTTGAAATACGAATTTATCGTCTATTTTTCACGTTCTAGCATTGAGTCTATAACTTTTAATTTGTTATCTTTGTGTCATAATGTTATCCGATCATAATAAGTGATTTATTGTCTAGTCTGAATAAGGATGATAATGCTGAACAATAGGGTAATCATATTATTAGATTTTAAATGATATTTTTCGAAACAGTGTATGTAACATTATTTCGGGCTCAAAATTTTGTTTAGAAAAACTTAGAAATTTTTTAACTCTGTGAAAGCATTAAAATTAACGTGATAAAATTAAATATTTAAATCGGACAAAAATTGAAGAGTAATCTTTTCGAATTTCTTTTTGTTGTTAATAGAGTAAATCAAAGCATTAAATATATAATGTTGATATGGTATTCAGCAAAGGTTGAAGGAATTTGAAAATTTTCAAAATAATTCGGTTTCGAATACAGTGCCTCTACACCTAGGGGTAGTTAATATTTGTATAAAGCTTAACCTAAATACTCATAGTAATAACCGCAACAAATAATAAAGGAGAATATGGTTGTGTGTTGGCGCTCTATAGGACAGACCACTGGAGCTACGAAATTCGTTAGAAACAAGCTTTGCAGTGTGAGAATGTGCACTTTTGAGCTATAGTTTTTAAATATTTAAATAGAATTTTAAATTAATTAAAAATTGGGCAACATTTTGGCGTCTTCTTTCATAAGTTCCGGAAAAATTATACCACAAAAAATTTCTTTATTCCATTTGAAATTTCAAAAAATTATATTTTCATTGATTTCAACTAAGTTACTGTAAAATTTTTTTTATCTAATTTTAATAATTTTTTAAAAATATTTTTGGTAATAGTCTAAAAAATATTTTTCATTGTTGCAATGAAATTCAAACCGCTTTCATTGTTTAAACACATATTTTATTACGCGTTTCTTCCATTGTTGAAATCTTAGGTAAGCATCTTAATAGATTTTATTTCCATTTTATTATTTCATCAATTTTTCTGTGAAATCTGTAAATATACAGTGGCTGAGAAAAGTGTTCGTACAATTACGATTTTGAATGAAATACGGCTCTACCCATTAATTAAAATTAATGTTTCAGAATAGGTATTTAATAATAAGATCTGTAATCTATTCTTAGCAAAACTACATGAAATATTTTAAAACATAGTAACACTTTATTTTTAAGAAATCAATAATCAAAAAGTAACAAAAACTTTATCTCACAAAAGTCTTCGTACACTTAAAAAAACTCTACATATATTAGTAAATATTCTAATTTTTCGTTAAATTAATATTTAGCAGGATATCATTTAGCATCCACAATAGCTTTTCAACTTTTGCGAATAGATTTCACTAGTTTTTTTTTTTTGTAATTTCTGCATCAATGTTCATCCATTCTTCCTTCATTACTGTTTTTCGTTTGCTTTTTGTTTTAATGTCGTGTTTTCATACTATAACCTCCAGTTCTCTCCAAATATGTTCTATTGGGTTTAAATCTGGTGATTGAAGTGGTGTTTTCAAATTTTTTGGACAATAATAGAGACACCAGAGATGAGCGTTGAGAGCCGTGTGCTTAGGATCGTTATCTTGATAAAAAAACAAAGTTGTTTCCATAACCCAAATTTTGGGCTGATAACTGTAAATTGTCTCTTAAAATATTTATATAAAGAGCTTGTTTCATTATGCCATCAATAAATACCAAATTACCTAGTCCTGATGCTGACATGCACCCCCACACAAGGACACCTCCACCGCCATACTTAACTGCTCCAACTAAGTTCTTGGGATTAAGTTCCTTATTTTTTCTTCTCCATACCATTATAAGTCCATCGGAACCAAAAATGTTATATTTGCTTTTATCTGCAAATAAAACATTATTCCAATACGTTTTGGGTTTATTTAACATTGATTTAGTGAAGGAAAGCATAAGCGTTCTGTTTTTCGAACTAACAAAAAATTTTCTACGGACAGAACACCCGTTTAATCCAGCTGCTCTGAGAACTCATCGAACAGTTTCAGGTGAAATTGGAGTAGAACAATTTTCATTAAATTCTGCAGAAACTTTTAAAGCACTCAAACGTGGATTTTTCACAAATTTTCTTATTATAAAGCTGATAATGTTTTGTTAACTTTGCCGGTCGAACTTTTCTTACCTAGTTTTTGATCCAATTTTCTTCTTTAAAGCGTTTTAGCACATACTACTCTGTAGAATGGGACAAATTAACTAATTTAGAGATAGTCCGAACTGATTTACCACTACAATGATGAAAAATTATCAATTTTCGAATGCTGATTGTTGTTTCTTTATAACTACGAGCTATTTTTAAATAATAAATAAAATATTACGGTGTAAGCAAGCAAAAATTAAAGCCAAACGATTTTTAAATGCCACCAAAATGCAAAAATAAAAATAAAGCGACAGACGATATTTTCTTTCGCCTCTGGTGTCTCTATAATTGCCCACAAAATTTCAAAACACCACCTAAATCGCGAGTTTTAAACCCAATAGAACATATTTGGAGAGAACTGGAGGTTAGAGTTCGAAAACACGACATTAAAACTGAAAGCGAACTAAAAACCGTAAAGATGGAAAAATGGATGAACATTGATGCAGAAAATACAAAAAAAAAACAAGTGAAATCTATTTCCAAACGTTTAAAAGCTGTTGTGGATGCTAAAGGATATCTTACTAAATATTAATTTAACGAAAAATTAGAATATTTACTAATATATGTAGAGATTTTTTTAAGTGTACGAAGACTTTTGTGAGATAAAGTTTTTGTTACTTTTTGATTATTGTTTTCTTAAAAATAAAGTTTTACTACGTTTTAAAAATATTTCATGTGTTTTTGTTAAGAATAGATTATAGATCTTATTATTAAATACCTATTCTGAAATATTAATTTTAATTAATGGATAGAACCCTATTTCATTGAAAATCGAAAGTGTACGAACACTTTTGAGAGCCACTGTATATGAACAAAATAACTATCGTTTGCAATTATTCTTCTTTAAATTCCAAGCAGAGAATAATTATTTATATCAAAAATGAATAATTTAGTATCTGATTTTTCAATTGTTTTGCAAAAAGTATAATTCGTCTGCTTTTCTTAATTATATTGAAATTCAGAATTAATCGTTTTCACTTTTGACTATTTCATTTAATACACTACGATTAGAATATATAAGGTGACCAACTTCTCTGCAATGAAAAAAGAGGACACAGATAAATTGATGAATAAACTATCGGAAATCAAAGAAACATTTTGTTCATTGCAACAGTAGTACAGAATGCACTATAATATGATAAATGAATAACAAAAACAATTGTAAAATTGTATACTGTAATTATGCTTGCATACCTACTAATTATTACTTAAATGAATACTTTTTCATTAAATGAATATTTTTTATCAATGTATCATCTTCTAACAATGTATTGGAAATACCCGAACAAGAAATATCCTTCTTATTGTATTTTACGGTAAATGTTGAGAAAGAGGGCACTTTTCGATGTAGTACAGAACTTGCCAAAGAAGGTGTGTTCTCCCCAAAGGAGGAAAGTTGGCCACCTTAGAATATGGTGTGTTAAGATCTGAGAATAATTCGTCTGTTTTTAACGCATTTATATTAAAGTATATTCATGTTCTATGTTTAGGTTATTATATAGGTTACATTTATGTTATGCTAGTCTTTATTACTATTAATATTTATTTATTTTTGTGAAATAATATTACGATGAGAATTAATCATGTATTGTGTAGTTTGAAGTAGAATTACATTGATCGACAATCGGATAATTCTTTTATAAAACTTCCATTTTTTTATGAACTATTACAATAAAATTAGGATCAATATTTTAGTCCCAAGCTTCCTCGAAGAAATTCAGAGTTTATTAAAAATCTGTGTTCTTAAATCTTTGAGAATGATAATACGAAAATGAAAATAAATGTGATAAAACTACATATCGCGCTAAAATTAAAGAATGTATTTTTGGAAAGAATTTTTTTAATAAAGAGTAATAGAATGTATTAAATGTATGGTAGAACAGAACAAATAAAATGTTAAACTGTGAAAAACAACAAACGTTCAACACGCTAAGTTCAAATAATTTGGAAAATGTTTGAAAATTTGAAAAATAATAATATTTCGAATACAATGCTTCTATATCCAGAGGCTTTAGCTCTAAATTGCTGTGATTGTAGGGGCACATTTTTTAAGGTTTTTAATACCGTCTTATTCTTTTCTGACAAAAATATCTTCCAGGTTAAAATATCTAATTCTGACATTTATCATTGAAAATGCTCCATTTATCTCTGCTGTGGCTAATCGAATTCAAACAACGAACACATAATTAGACTTAACCTAAATGCTCATAGTAAGTAACATAATCGAATAAAA
This sequence comes from Araneus ventricosus, assembly GCA_013235015.1. Classification (NCBI taxonomy): domain Eukaryota; kingdom Metazoa; phylum Arthropoda; class Arachnida; order Araneae; family Araneidae; genus Araneus; species Araneus ventricosus. The sequence continues at coordinate 518,224 of BGPR01000382.1, read as the reverse complement.
GACAGTTTTCATTTAGCAGCATATAACGTGAAATACCACAAGAATAGACCACTGGATTAGCTTCTGGAGGGACACACAATAACATACCTTTAAAATGAAAAAGTCCACATATTTGTTGCAATAGAGAGAAATTAGGGCAGCCTGTTCCTCAGTAGCAGCAGTTCTGACGGACAGCACAATTGGTATTAGTATTTAATTTTCTTTTAAAATGAAACTACCTATGAGAATGGACTAGTTCCCATCTGTGACCGGAAAATCGAATATATTTTTTCCAATTTAATCCGTTCAGTAATTCGTTACCACTACAGAATTTAGCTTAATAAGTAGCATTTTCTTTAAATTTCACAATCATAATTAAATATTTCAGTAAAAAGTTAATTATACTGAAAAAAGTGATAAGACAAATAATTTCGACATTTTAAATCAATATAAATTAGCATTCGTTTTAGTTCCGAATACAAAATACAACATTACCAATGCGGGACACAGATTTGTAACGTATGATTTTTATTTATGCAATGTTCAGCACCTTTATTTAACCGTCAGCCGACATCTTAAATATTTGACCTATAATATTAATGTTTGCATTTTATTTTTAAGTGAAAAAACACCTTCACGACGTGTCATTAATTGGGCAGCTAGCCATAGAAATTTAAACCATGCGTAAAAAAAGAAACAAGCAAATTATTCTCACTATAAGTATCTCTCGATAATGCACTTCATATGCCATTTTTTATGTGTATGAAGTTTCCCATATACAGGGTGTTGCCGAATTTGACCGTCAAATTGCGAGGAAGGTAGTAGGCATCAAGAGGATGAAAAATTACCATAGGGTCGCAAACGACCTGCAGTCGAAGAAATTCGCAAAAATACAAGGTGTCCGAGAATTGTTGGAAACTGTTAAAAAAATGATCAATTAAAAAAAAGCTAGTAATGTTTCAACTACGATTTTTTTTTAAAAACGAAAGCGCATTTTTAAACATTTCTTTTTAGATGGGTAAAACGACGTTTTGTTGTCTAGGGGGTCGTAAATTACTTAAAATAAAAAATCATTTAAAAGCTTTTATGTGAAAAAATATTAAAACTGCTAACTCTTCAGTTTTCACACTATATGTGAATTAACAAATTAAAGAGCGCAAAATTTCCTACAATTTCATGGTTTTATTTTCCCTCCAATTTTAATATTTTTGCAGATAAAGGTTCTAAACTAATTTTTGATTTTCAGTAATTTACGACTCCCTGGACGACCAAAACGGCGTGTTACCAATATGAAAAAAAAGTTTAAAAATGCGCTTTCATAAAAAAAATTCGTAGTTAAAACAATATTAGTTTTTTCTATTAATTTCTGAACAGTTTCCAATAATTCTCGGACAACCTGTATTTTTGCGATTTGCACTGACTAGACATCTTTTACCACTCTATGTTCTATGGCAATTTTTCGTCCTCTTGATGCCTACTATGACCCCTCTGAATTTTTCTTTCGAATTCGGCAACACACACAATATCCATTCTTTTATATATAAAAAAGAAGCAAAACATAATTGAAAAACAATAAAACAAAATAAGGAAATTTCATATCAAATTCAAAAAATATGAAAAAAAACGAATTGAAAGTATATCCGAGTAAAGATAAAAATGCGAATATTAACAGATGGAAAATTATAAATCATACATGTTCACACCCCTTCAACGACACTCTGTACCTTGACCCACTGCAAACACTGCCACGTCATTATCCGTCCCTTCGGTACGTAAAATATTTCTTCTTACTTTTCTCTAATGTTATATCGCATCGTACTTTTATTTTAATTATTTACAACTCCTCTCTCTATTTTTGGTTAGACATTAGGGATGAAAATCAGTGTTTTAGGCCTTACGGCATATCTGATTGCAAGAAAATGTCACACTTTTTATATTTTAGCAATTCAAAAATAACTTCATCCCCTGAAAAAACGTTATCATGCTTTAATTGCGTTTTTCATTTTACGTTTCATACTCTTTCATTTTACGATTTATACTCCCTTATTATACTTACTCTTTATATATATATATATATATATATATATCAAAACCAACATATAAACACAAGATAAAAACTCAAAAACAATAAAAAAGGACAAAATGGCTAAATAGACAAAAACCAGAAAAAACCAAAAAAATGAAAAATATCATAGCGAGCCGCTCGTCAGGAAGAGAAGCTCGCTCATGATATTAATTTGTGCTTTTTTCTGCTGACGACAAACGAAATCCGTTAAAAATTGCCGTCATCCCCTCTAAAAGCACAAAACAAACGAAAATGGAAGATTTCTTGAATAAAAAATATAAATACATTTAAGAAGATTTAAAAAGAATCAAATACAAAAATCCGAATACAAAAATACCTAGAATAAAAAACAGCCGTAACGTAAAAAATAATAAAATAAAGCGAAATATGCTTACCATGGCCAGGGAAACGCTACCGCGACCACGAGGAAAATGAACGCCAAACCAGTTATCGCCGTTGCCAAACAGAGGAAAGAGAAAGACAAGGAGAAAGGAGGATATATATATTTATACTTTCAAGGAGGATATATATATTTATACTTTCAATTCATTTTTTCATATCTTTTCGAATTTCATACGAAAATTTGTTATTCTATTTTATTGTTTTTCAATTATGTTTTGCTTCTTATATATACATTTGCTTCTTATATATAAGAAGCAAAAAATAATCGAAAAACAATAAAATAGAATAACAAAGTTTCATATCAAATTCGAAAAGATATGACAAATCGAATTGAAAGTATATCTAAGTAAATATAAAAATGCGAATAGTATCCATAAGTATTCCAATTAATAAAGTGTAAGAGGTATTAATGAACTATTTCTATGACCTTAAAAATCTTTTTAAAATCTCACTAACTCTCTGGGAATACCTCATCAACGACTTTATATTAAATAACTTTATCTTTAACGGAGAAAAAATTTTCCAAAAAGTAAAAGGCATCCTATAGGAACAAATTTCTCATCTTTCCTAGCCAAACTCTTTCTTCATTTCTTTGGACGGAATTTCGTTTCAAATCTCCACCCTGCCTTCAGATTTATTGACGATATAATAATTTTTAATTTTCACGACTTCCTGCTCTATTTTCACTACCATATACCCAGAAGAACTCAAACTAATTAAAACCAGCAACAATCAATCTACAGCGATTTTTCTTGATTTATGCTTAGACTACAGAAACGACTAAAAATTGACATTGACGACAAGAGAAACGAATTCAAATTTACCGTCAATAAACTTAGTTTTTTGAACTCTAATATCTCATATAAAATCTACGAAAACAAAATTATCAATGAACTTAAACAAACATGCAATAACACTAATTCTTCCAAAAAGCAAATCATACACTTAAGAAATAGCCTCAACATTAATAAAATTCCCTCCTCACCTTTCGAACATCTTGTAAGATCCTGAGGTGTTATTTCTTTTATGTGAGGGATGGAGATAATTGAAGACAAAAACGGTCTTAATTTCAGTTGTTTATTTACTTATTCTATGGGATACGGACAACGGAGACATAAAATGATGAAAGGCTATATACATGATGATACGTAATGCAAATTCTTACATTCTCTGTTACACATTTCAGCTGTTATTCAAATACCAAACTATATTCATATTTCAAAACGATATATTACTGGCAAACCCTAACCAGCCAGTCGCTAAGACCACTTGGTCCGTGCGAACAGAACTTTCCTGTTCTTACATGCGTTTACACTCGTTGACTGCCAAAACTAATCTCTCTGAACATGCGTCTTCCGCTCTAAGGCGGAACAGATTTACTGTAATTTTGCGGTGTATAATTGCTAAACTTTGGCAATCCTTAAACATCTGATTAATGGATTTATTATGTAAGTAAAGGATTTATTATAAGAGAGACGTCTCCGCGAAGTATAATCTTCGCAGTAGGGTCACTCAATTCTATAATGTCTGATATTTTAACTCGAAAATGCATAGTTTAGACATTTTTCACTGGTTTTTCATATTTTACTGATTTTTTTTCACTGTTTCCCTACGCTTTCTATCGTTTTCGCTCTTCTATTTAATCTTCATCGTTCCCAACATACTACGCTTCCCTGGCAACAGTAAAAAATAAGCTCGAAACTTGTAACTCGATAATCTGTTCATACCCATTCAACGCTGGACTATATCGTGGACCTCCGCAAACACTGCCACGTCAATATCCATCCTTCTTGTACGTAAAATTTATTCTTACTGATTTTTCTCTTATTATTGCTCTTATTTTTTTATCACATCGCACTTTTGTTTTAATTGTCCAAAAGTCCTCTCTCTTTTTGGTTTGACATTAGGGATGGAAATCAGTTTTTTTTTTAGTTACGGCGTAACTGATTGCAAGAAAATATCAAACTTTTTATATTTTAGCAATTAACAATAACTTCAGCCCCCGAAGAAACATTATTGTGCTTTAATTGCGTCTTTCATTTTCCGAATTATACTCTCTCTCTCTGTATATATAGGATTTCCTATAGGTTTTCTAAGAGCATATATAGATAAGAAATATTTAGGTCATTTAAAATAAATCTCTCATATTGGTTTATAAAAGAATATTTTTATTTATTTGTTAGTGGGATAGTGTTTTCACTCATTCTATTCTTATTGTGTAGTTTTATTCAAATTTGGCTATAGATTTATTCGTTTCAACTTTATTACATAGATGGCGCCAGGATCTTTCAAGTGAAAAATTCCTTTTTAATAGACATTTTTAACTTTTTTCTAATATTTTATAGATAACTAAATGTATTGCAATTTTTAGTGTGTTTTTGAGAATTTTAATATAGGTATCTTAATAATTCATGATATCAGAAATTAATTATATTATTTAGTCAATTCTGCTAATTCTTGGTAAAATTTTTGGTTGTGGCAACAAGTGATGTCAATATGCATGGCGGGCTATATTGAAAGAGATGAATTCTGGTAAGTTTAAGAGGAGACACAGATTAGTTTATGTTTAATGTAAAATATGGGTAATTTATTGAATTATATATTTACTGTCTTTAGTGCAATATCTTAGTGCAATATAATTATATATTTACTGTCTTTAGTGCAATATAATGATATTTACATATTCTATCCTGAATTTTAGTCGTTTATATATTTCATGCTTTATAGTTAGGGTTAGTATAAGATTTTTCTTTCTAAATTCTTTCATTTTAGGGTATGTTACCCTGTCTGTTTTTTCAACAACAATAGTAACAGGGATGGTTTGTACAAAAAAATTAATTTAACCTGGCTAAAGCTTGTCCACAGCCAAGCTGCTATTTTCATTGTTGAAAACTCCATTTACTTGGATTGCCTATTTCATTATTTTTAATAACAACCGTGTTCTTTCACTTTTGACATATATGTTTAAACTTGATTTTTGTTTATGGTATCATTAGTAATTTCAATTTAATAGATTTTATTTAAAAGTGTTGTATTGTTCTAATAATGAATATTTGATATAGGATTTAATTATTGTTTATTTCTGTATGTTTGTATACTGGTTTTATTTGGATTTAGATTATATATATATATATATATATATATATATATATATATATATATATATTAAGAAATTAGTTATTATATATTATTATTAGTTATTATATATATATTAAGAAATTAAGAAATTAGTTTTAATAAAAAAATACTTAAATCGAATAAGTAATATTTCAGATGAAGTAAACTTTACGAAAAGGACACTATACGATTAACAAAAATTCTGAGAAAGCAGAAAGGGTAATTTACCCTAAAATGAAGGAAGACAGAATGAAAATATCCTCAATCTATCCCTAACATTATATTATCTTTATATGAATAGAATCTATATTATATCTAAGATATACAACCAATATATCGCACCGTTACATATTGTACTAAAATTAATAAACACAACATTCAATAAAGTATCTATTCTTTTCAACTAGGAATTATAAAATCAACTTCTTTACTTAACTTTATAGTCAATCAGTATTTCATTACAAACCGTCAATTAGTTTGACAACTCTTGATTCCCAACACTAGATTTCTAACTTTTATTCAGGTTTAATTAAGAATTTATTGTAGTTTTAAAAAATGGTATGATACATATTAAAATCTCAAAATAAGTTAAATTATGAAATTATTTAAAAATCTAATATTTGTATAAAACAAACGATTGGAATATTTATAATTTTATATTGTTTTAAAAGGAGTTTTTTTTAAATCCTGGCGCAATCTATGTAGTAATTCGAAAACTAGAAAAGCAAAAGCCAATTTTAAAGAAATCACATAATATAAGTAACATATAAAATATAAGTACCAGAAAGAAAAGAAATATAAATAATATATTAAATGCTAAAATGAATGGTTTATTTCTAAGTGACTTAAATATTTCTTATCAATATAAACTCTCAAGAATTTTCCAGGAAATCCATATACTTGTTCGCTATTTTATATTTTCATTGTTCCTAATTCTATTATCATTATCTGTAACCAAATTTTTATTCCAAATTATATAAAATTTTAATAAATTCTTGAAGATTAAAATGCTTAGATTACTTATACCACGGAGGAAATTAAATAATTTCAAAATTAAATGCTGTTCTTTTATCAAAGATATCAGAAACAATTTTTCTATCTGTAATTTTTATATCTAAATCTAGAAATTCTACACATAATTCATTGTTATTAGTTTCAAATAGTCAGGATAGAAGTTAATTTGTGACTTTATGATTATTTATTTTTTAACTCTCTCACACCGATCGAGGCGGTCTAAAAATTTCCTCCGACGAAGGCCGGTCTGAGGCGGTTGGCTCCTTTTCAGGAGAACTGAGGTTCTGAGATCGCTTACGAGATAAGCGCTCTAGGGGGCCCAATTATCCTTGCCAACCACAGAACATTTCTCTTTGCCTTATGGGGAGGTTATAGAAGGGGGTGGGGTTTTGGAGTAAATGACCACCCAGGTTGGGAGAATCCAATTCATGCCGCTTCCTCTCAAAAACTCTTGGTTTTAAAGGAACTAGAAAAAGTCTCCTCGGAAATAAAGAGTTAAATGCTATCCAATTATCTATATATCGAAAGCTAGCTAAAGCTAGAGCTATTAGCAATGAAATCCTTCTCATAATAATGTAGGCAAATATTTGCCAAACTATTGATAGCTGGACCACCATGAGGTAATCCTTTAATTTGATAGTAGATCTTATTATCAAAGAGAAGACAATTTTTTTATAATACAAGATTAATAAGAATTTTATATTTATTTATGTTAAAATCAATTTTTAAATCAAAATCTTTATGAATTTTTACTAGGTATATATCAAATCATCAATATCTAGACTTATTAAATAAATCCTGGAAGTTAAAAGTTTGTACACTCAATATGTCAACTTCTTTAATTACATTTACAATCTTAAAACTATTATTGACAATAATTGTATTTCCGTTGCCTATTCGAATTATCTTTAAATGTCTGCATGTATTTTTGTAGGATTTCGCCAGGTTTTGTAATATATATATTGCAGTCATTGGCTACACTTCTATAACTTAAGAGGACTCTTCTGAAATTGTAGGGGTTAGAAAGATATGAGGATAATCTTCTTTAATATATTGAATTCCTAGTTTTTTATGGAAGGCTTGAATTCTAATAGTAATTTCTGTATCACATAATTTTGACTCACATTAGTTATCACTTTTAATAATACGCTCATTACGAAGTATTTTCTAATAATATTTACAAATTATAGTATAGTGACAGGGTACTTTGTCTATATAGACTATTACAAAGTTTTTCTGCAGATCTTTTATTTGTTTTTAATAGCTTGATATCTAATAAAATTATGAGATTTAAAGTTAAACTGAAGAATATCATATAAAGATTTTTTTATTTATATTCATTAAATGCCTCTAGTTGTAGAATATTAATAATCATTATGGTAACATGGCGCCTAGGGCTGTTGACGGTGATATCATGCTGAAAGATAAAGTGAAGTTTTTTTTAAAGAAAAACTTAATGGTTTACATGATATTTTCAGGAGAGTATCAGAGAAAAAGTCTACTAATGCCCATGACAAGGCTGAATTTTCGAATTTCAAGGCTGATATCCTAATGTTACACGTAGAAGCGGTTTCCTCACTTGTACCGGAAAAGAATTTTGAATCTGAAGAAATAGGTTCGATGATGGATCTGTTTATAGAGTTAAAGAACGAGTTTTGCATCTTTCCGAAAAGATATTTACTGTAAACTTGATAGCTTTTCTAAGCTGATTTGTCCAACTGACGTTACTATTCAGAACGATGACCCTCGCCCAAGTTTGCATCAAAAAATTATTGAAACTGAATTAAATTCTGAGAGTTCTACGTATGCATCCCTAGCTGAAACTTCTTCAGCTGTACCCGAATGTAAATATAATGTTCTTGGCACTGTAATTAAGGATAAAAAGGTAAATCCTAAAGTAGTAATTAATGGCGCTCGGAAGGATTCTGGCCTGAAGATAGTAGGTAAAATGCCTAAGAGGAAGTCTATATTTTTACCGCGATTAGGACCTGAGACCACGGTAAATGATAGTACCAACTTTTTTTCTCCATTGAATTTGAAATTTCTTCAGTGTCATAGACTTAAGACCAAGTGTCAACCATATGTATCTTTCCACATCGACGTTTATGAAAACGGCCTTAAACAGTTATTGGATTCAACGGTTTGGCCTGAGGGCTGTCTTATTGCAGAGTTTTATGGTAAATTAAGAAATGACCAGATATCAAAAGAAGTTACTCCTTGGTCCGACAGCAAACATCCTTCTTTCTTCGTTCTGTCGACTAACACTGATTCGAAATGACTTTCTTTGCTTTATCAGAACGTTCATGGTTTACGCACCAAAACTGTTGAGTTCTATAGTTCTGTGACTTCTGAAGAATATGACATTTGTGTTACTGAAACATGGCTTTGTAAAGACATTGAATACTGGCATCTATTCGACGATCGTTATCGTGTTTACCGAAAGGACCGTGGCTCCTCATGTAATTCCAGTAGACGTGGGGTGATGTTCTCGTGGCTATCAAAAAATGTCTTTCTTTCCGTCTCGAAGCTATCTGGATTTCGGTATAAGTTAAATTAAATCATAGTAAAAAGATGCTTTTATGCGTTGTGTATTTTCCACCTTCCTCTCATGTGTACTCGTATGTAAATTTTTTTATTCTTTCGAGGAATTTGAATTTTTTGATAAAATTTTTATGTGGCGAATGAATTTGTGGTTTCTGAATTGTCGAATTTCATGAATCTTTTTAATCTGGGTCAATATAACAATATTCTTAATTGCAATAATACACTCATGTCCATAAATTAAGGATAATGAAGTTCAGGCAAAGAAAGAGACAGAAGCAAAGCAAATTTGACTTATTTGTAAAGTCTATTTATTAAACAAAAGGTAAAGAGCAAAACAGATGCTTTATGTTTGACATAATTTTAAAAAAATTGCGATTTTTACTCCCTGGAGCAAATTTCAAAAAAGAACCTATTTACAAAAAACAGTATAACATGGTTAGTATGATGGTTAATACGGAGTATGTCTTCCGGACGATGCAATACAGGCCTTACAACGCCTAGGCATGCTGAGTATCAAATTATCAATCTGATCTTGGGGAATATTACATCACTCATCAAGCAATGCCCTCCAAAGTTCCGGTAGACAGGTGGGAGGGGGTTGACGGGCTGCAATTCGTCGGCCGAGCATATCTCACACTTGCTCTATTGGATTCAAGTCCTCTGAGTATGCTGGCCGATCCATACGGGTGATATCCTCCGATTGAAGGCATTCGTCTACAGTGTTTGCACGGGAGGATGGGCTTTGTCATCCATAAACAGTCAGAAATTCAGCACCCATGGTGCCCCGAAACAAACGTACATGTTGTTCCAGAATGACATCCCGATAGATGTGGCCTGTCATTGTTACACTCTGAACATGCAGGTCAGTTCTGGAACCAAGAATAATTCCTCCCCAAAGGAGCCATCCTGCACCACCGTAACGGTGTCGTTCAATGGTGTTCTCTTGGTGGTAACGGGTACCTGGCGCTCTCCATATGAAAGTCTGGCGAAAATCAGACTGCAAACTAAACCTGGACTCGTCGGGAAACATCACACAAGACCACTGTTGCGGTTTCCACAATGCATTCTCTCTACTCCAGGGTAATCGCAGGCGAGTGAGTTGCGGTAAGTGGAACACATCTGACAGGCCTACGAGCATATAGACCAATGTGCCCTAAGCGTATGTACCCGGTCTGCCTTGAAACTGTCGTACCGGTAGCTGAAGAGAGCTGCCGGGACAGGTCTGATGCTGTGCTCCGTCTGCTTCTTTTGGCAGTAACTGCCAAATACCGGTCCTCATTCGGCGTTGTAACTCGGGGGCGACCTGTGCTGTAACATCTACTCACATTACCATCATCTTGGAATCGTTGCCAAAGCCTGGAGATGACACTCTCGGCGATTCCAAGTTCCTCGGATACTTCCAGCTGGGTACGTCCACATTCCAGTCGTCCGATAATTCTACCACGTAAAAAATCATCCAAATGCTTCCTTTGTGCCATAACTATGCGGTTATTGCACTGAAAGGCTTTTAAAGTGCTTGTGAACAATTTTACTTCTTTGCCACCATTCCTTATAAACCCCTCTCTTACACTCTTGTCCTTGTGGCGTACTATCCGCGCCATCTGGTGGTTTCCTGTAATTTGCATATTCTTCTTCAAGATGTGTGTGATGATTCTACAGGTGAAATTTTTATTTTAGAGTTCAATTTCTGTGTGATTCTGAATTATCCTTAATTTATGGACATGAGTGTAAATATCTTGACTTAATTTTGATTAATGTTGATTTTAATGATATTTCTGTCGGGCACAGCGATAGCCCTTTGGTCCATGAAGACACACATCATCCTGCTCTGTCAGTTTCAATGGGTCTTGTACCTGTCCATCTAAATAAGAGGAATGTAAATATCTTTAATTTTAAAAGGGCAGATTTTTTAACCATGTGGTATATGTTCCGTGAAATTGATTGGAACTTTCTACTTGATTTTAATGACATAAATGATGCAGTTTTTAGTTTTCATAATTCTTTATACGATGTGTTTAGCAGTACTATTCCTTCCAAAAAATGCTACTTTGACATTTCCTTTCTGGAACTCAATGGAAACCAAGGGATTAATAAAAATGAAATCCACGGACCGTAAATTAGCTTTAAAAGGTGTTAACCCTGATTTATTTGATGAATTTAAATCCCTACGATCTTCTGTTAAGCATAATTTCCAAAAGGATTACAACACGTACCTACGGCATATGGAAAATGATCTGGTTTCGGATCCTAGTAGGTTTTGGTCTTATTTTACAAATAAAAGCATTAATTCTCCTGATAGTTTATTCTGTAATAACGTGCGCTATAATAATGATGGCGATATCGCAAATGCATTTGCAGATTATTTTAGTTCTGTTTTAAGCGACTGCGTCGGTGATCTTGTCAAAATCGAAAATTTTACCTATGATGATGTGGTTTTGGCTATCAGTGAACTGAAATCTTCCCTAACTGTGAGTGTTGATAATATACCTTCTTTTATTATTAAAGGATGCTCAGAGTTTTTGATTTGCACACTTTATGTTCTGGTTACCCTGTCGTTAAGAACAAAAGTGTTTCCTGAAGTCTGGAAGCAGACAAAAATTATTCCTGTTTTTAAAAAGGGTGATGCACAGAATTGTAAAAATTATCGACCTATTGCTATTTTAAGTCCTTTTTCTAAGATTTTCGAAAGTATAATCCATAAAAAGCTTTACAACCAAGTTCAAAACCTAATTTCCACATCTCAACACGGGCTCATACCAAAGCGCTCAACAGCCACTAATTTATTCTGTTTGACAGATAAAATTATTTCCTCATTTGAATCTGGTTCTCAACTTGATGTTATTTACACCGACTTTTCTAAGACTTTTGAGTCTATCGATTTTTGAATTCTTTTAAAAAAGTTACAATGTATTGGTTTTTATGTAAATCTGATTGATTGGCTTCTTTCTTACTTATGTAAGCGATCACTCTATGTTTATTTTAATAATGCTGTTTCCCATGAATTTACAAGTACTTCCGGTGTCCCACAGGACTCTAATCTTGAACCTCTCCTTTTTATTTTATTCATTAATGACCTTACTTGTGTTTTTAAGTACTCTGAATGCCTTTTATTTGCTGAAGACTTGAAATTGTTTGGTTCAATACGTTCCGATTTAGATTCTGTTCTTTCACAAAGAGATCTTGATTGTCTTTTTAAGCGGTGCATAGACAATAGATTACACTTGAACATTGAAAAATGTAGTGTTCTTAGTTACACTCGAAAGGCCAATCTTTGATTCATGTATACAAAATTAACAATCTTGTTTTATCACGCTCAAATACAATCACTGATCTTGGTATCATCTTTGACCCCAAATTTGATTTTTCCCAACTCATCGATACCATGCTCTCTAAGACATATCGCAGGCTTGGATTTCTTAAGCCTAGAACCAGTGAATTTTCCAGTGAACTTACTCTCAAGATCTTGTATTGCGCTCATATTCGTTCCAATCTGGAATACTGCAGTATTATCTGGAATACCAATTACCGGAACAAAATTTAAATTATTGAGCGAATATAGAACAACTTCTTGAGATATTTACTTTACAAAAAAATGGATTTTACTTGCATGATGTATCTTCTTCACTCCTAAGTAATAGTTTTAATATGTCTAGTTTATCCTCCAGGCGAGATGTTTCTTGCGTTCTTTTCTTTTACAAAGTTATTAATGGTTCAATTGATTGTAATTATATAATGAGCTCAATAGATTTCGCTGTGCCCGCCAGATTTTTAAGAAACCAGAGTTCCTTTCCAAATTTATATTCAAAATTTTATTATATTAACAGGTTCTCGTTATATACGCTTTATAAAATTTTTAACACGTTCTCTGATGAACTTGACATTTTTAATATGTTTCTTGGTGCTTTTAAGTTGAATTTTTCGCATCTTTTAAATACATGATATGTTTTATTTTGCCTTTCTACAACATTTTAGATTTTTAAGCTAATTGATTTTCCGTGTTCTTATGTATTCGACCAGTTTTTGACGCCGTGTTTGATTTATTTTTATCTTAAAAGTGTTGCATTTTTTTTATCTCAAGTGTGTAGTTACGTTTTTAAACTTTTAAGTTCCTGGTGTGTTTTTATTAGTCTCGGTGTTTGCGTGTCTTGAATTTTTGATCCTTGCCTTTTGGAAATGAACTTTAAATTTTTTAAAAATACAGCTTTTGGTGTCATAGTGTGTCTTAAAGTTTTTGTGATTATGTGTTTTCGTTTTTAATTATATATACGTTTGCATAAATTTCATGATTTTATGTATTTTCTGTGTTCTACATTTTGCTTTCTAAGGCATATATTTTTTTTTACTCATTGTGACTTCCGTTCCTTGTGTCTTTGTCAGCACTCTGTAAATGGAGTTTTCTCTGTAGTGTGCTTTTTTTAAATGAATAAATAAATATAATTAATATAAATTTTTCGATATCTTTTTTATTTTCCATTTTAATAATCTCTTTACTGTTAGCCAGAATCAATCGATGCTTTGTACCTTTATTCATTAAATCTCTAAGTTTTTCCACCTCTAACAATTTTTATATTTCCAGTAATTGCATGCGTATGATCTTCATTTTATAAATTATTATACTTTTTACAATTGCAATCATCACTAGTATTACTTTCTTTTATACTATTATAGTTAAATAGCATTCTGCCTAATTGTTTGTTATATTTAAATACACGTTTAATTTCAATAGATTTTATAGAAAAACAATTAATATATTTATCTAAGTATAGTAAAACATTTACAGTTATCAGAGCTTTTGTTCAAATATAGGAAGGTACAGTATTCAATATCTTTCTTTTGTTATTTTTATAGATAATTTGAATTTTTTAGATATAAATTTAAAGATATCCCTAATCAGGTCCCAACCATGAGAATTTTGCATATTTTCCAGAATTAAGTCTCTACTTACTTTTACTTCCTTTTTGTTTAATCCAAACATATAACGTTTAATCTTTTTGATGTTAAAATCTTTGTCGAAACTCTTGCAAAATTCCATTAAATCTTTATTGATTACATTAAGATATCTGTTTTCTTTCTTATGCCTAGCTATAATAGATTTACTATGCTTTTTTCAATATTGGATGCTTCTACTTTATAGAAATATTGAGAATCATTACTTTTAATTACTTGCAAAAAGTTTTTATTAAAATACAATACATTCAGTCCATATGGATAAATAATATTTTAGTGATATATAAGTATATTTTCCCACTATCATATATTCTTTCGATTGGGAACTATCTTGATGTTATTAATTTCTACATTTTCAAAACTGTGTGTATTAAAATGTCCATTTTCTTTTTTGTTGTACATACTTTTGTTGTAAACAAATTTTTTAGTGTATGAACGATGCTGATTAATTCTTATGTTAATTGTGTTAGAAATTTGTCCTTTATACGCGAAATTACATATTTTACAATTCATCATATATATGTATATGCACTTGTATGCTTTACAAAAATTAATTTTTGAACTATAATCTATTTGTGCTCCATTAACCATTACGCAAATTGTGCATCTTTCAGCATTACAACTTTTGAATTTTAAATAATCAATCTTATCATCATTATCTAGTTTTTCCACATTTCTTGTGAAATGCTTTTTAGAAAATGAAAAGGGGGAAGCCTATCTATTTTTATAATTTGATTTCCAAAAAATTCTGGTTTTATATTTTTTGTATTAAAATCACTATTGCCTATAACATACCCCTCTAAAGTGTCTCCCTCAAGACAGTTGAAATCAATTAAATTATCATTTTGCTTAGTAATAATATTATTAACATTATGTAAATTAATTACAGAATGGTTGTCATCATCAATATCATAACAAGAAAGTAAACTAAATTTATTTTTAGTAACAAATCTCATAATACTCCCCAAATTCATTTATATTAGCTGCGATGTCTTTTTTATATTTTAAAGATTTTTCTGTTTACTGTACCATCTATAATATATATATATATATATATATATATATATATATATATATATATATAATGCTTTATGCTTAATGCTTTATACTTGTTTTGTACTTCCTTCTCCTTTTATCTATGGCATTTCACACAATGAATTTTTTAGCGACTGGCAAAATGTGCTCAACGCGCAGTGCTCGGTGTCTTTCTACTCTGGGGGATAGATTTACATCGTCAGACATTTACCCCATGTTTTGCAAAGATTTTGCTCATGATCTCTGTGACAGGAAATTTTCTTACTTACCGTCTTCTAGGGGCCAAAACATAGAGATTTTTTTCAAAAAATTTTCTAATAGGCGATGTCTTACTTGCCCTAAACTTGATATTGATCAAGTTCGCAATGATGATACTTTGATTCCTGGTTGCAAAATCGACAACTGTATTTATCTTTTGAAGTGTACCATTTGTGATATGAAATATGTGGGTCAGACCAGCAATACTATCAATATTAGAATTAACCAACACAGACATGATATAAAAAAATATTTATTACATTCTTCTTTTAATGCCGAATTTGAGCACTTTAAGCGTCATAGTTTTGATAATATTTCTATTAAAATTTTGGATATCGTTCCTGATAAAAACAATCGCCTTTCAAAAGAAAACCTTTTTATGCTCCAATACAAAACAATTATTCCATACGGTCTTAATGACCTTTTTAATAGCACTCAGATTTCTCCTGACAATTCCTGTACATTTAAGCTTTTTCTTAACACGCATCATAAGACTTCTAGAGGTAGCAGAGGAAAAAGGATTAAAAAAAGACCTTCTAAATCAGTTTCTGACCTTTTTAGTGAAATTGGGGCATTAGAACTTTCTTTTGCAAACTCTTATCTGTGGGCTCCTGTCAAGAATTTTGTTTTCTCTTTAAGATCTAACTCGCTTCTTGATTTATTTTCAAACTTTGGTTCATTTAAGTCCAATAACTTACATTTCAAAACTCTCATTTTAGATCTTTTGAAACAGAGATTGTCAAAAATTCCTACTAAAGATCCTACTAAAAAGTTGCATTTCATTTTTAATTTCCAGCATCCTACTTTTGACAAGATTCCTTTCTCTTCCTTTTTCAATTCTGCTCAGCAATTTTTTTCCATTAAAAACATTTGTTTACAAAAAACTTTTAAATATAATGTTCCTTTTGGCAGAAAAATCTTCAATTACAATAATGCCTCATCTGACACTGTAAATCTTAAAAAAACAGCTAATTGTTTTTGTGATAAAGACTCCTATTCTCAATTTATTGACAAAGATTCTGGCCATATTGTTACTGGTAGTCTAGACATTGTTGAGAATTCAGATCTTAAAAGTATCATGTTAAAAGGTCCAAAATTCAGACCGATTTTTCATGTTTCTCTTCCTTCCATACTGCATAAACTACTGAGTAATATTGATGATTTCTGTTTAAAAACTTCTAATGCTTTTTCTATCCCCATTGAATTTTTCATTGAGTGGAAATGGAATCTTTATTACCTTTTGAAAAAGTCTTTATCCTTCCATTATAAAAATTCCGAATGTTTTGATTCTTTTAGATTTTCTAATATTAAAATTGCTATTTAAGACTTAAAAAGTAAATTCATCATCACTCCTATCGAAAAAGATTCCAATAACTATGCTTTTAATTGCGAACAGCATTACTATAATCTTCTGGATAAGGAACTTCAAAATTCTGCAACATACAAAAAGTCCAACTGAGTATGAGTACAATATCCAAAAAAATTCTTGCTTTCTATAAATTCTTCAAAATTAAGAAATTCAATTTTTGCTTTCCTTATATTACTATTAATCCAAAATTTCATAAAAATCCTATTTCTTATCGTTTTATCACTTGTGGAACTTCTTCATACATGAAGCAACCTGGTTACATTTTCTTCAATCTGTTAAAAAAATTACTGAATGTCATTTGTTCAGAAGGTTTCACTTGGATTATTAACAATAATAAACCGGTTATTGATTTCATTCACAATAATAAGAACAGTATTTCTTCTATTGAGACTTTTGACTTCAAAGATCTTTTTATAAGCATTCCTCTAGCCACTCTTCGAGAGGTGCTTAACTCTTACTTTTTTGATTACAAAAATATTCTCAATATTTCTTTTGAGTATTGGGATAAATTATCTAATTTTTGCATATTTAATAATTTTATTTGCAATGGGGATAGTATTTTTCTCCAATCACATGGCATTCCTCAAGGATCTTCATTTTCTTCTATTACAGCTAACCTCTTCCTTCATTATTTTGAGAAGAATTATTTACTTCTTCATCCTCAGGCTTTCAGATTCGTAGATGATCTTATTGTTTTTAATCATGGATCATTTAATATTACGTGGCAAAATATTTATCCGTCAGCCTTGCTTCTTAAACAAACAAGCTGTAATCAGTTTGAAGCGGATTTTTTAGATCTGGATATTAAACTTGTTGATAATAACTTTTCTATCGATATTTTTGACAAAAGAATGGATTTTAATTTTTGTGTCAACCGACTTTCATATTGGTCTTCTAATATTGCTTTTAAGATTTATAGAAACATTATTATCTCTCAATTTTCTCGAATTAGATCTATTTGTTCGAACGAAATTTCAAAATCTAGACAATTAAAGCTTTTGTATGATCAAATTTTAAATAATGGTATTCCCGAGAACTTTGTGCGACGATATCTCAAGCAGTGATTTCGGAGCTACTGACAAAGCCTCTTTCTCCTTTTCTTTCTCTTTCCTCTGTTTGGCAACGGCGCTAACTGGTTTGGCGTTCATTTTTCTCGTGGTCGCGGTAGCGTTTCCCTGGCCATGGTAAGCATATTTCGCTTTATTTTATTATTTTTTATGTTACGGCTGTTTTTTATTCTAGGTATTTTTGTATTCGGATTTTTTGTATTTGTATTCGGATTTTTGTATTTGATTCTTTTTAAATCTTCTTAAATGTATTTATATTTTTTATTCAAGAAATCTTCCATTTTCGTTTGTTTTGTGCTTTTTAAGGGGATGACGGCAATTTTTAACGGATTTCGTTTGTCGTCAGCAGAAAAAAGCACAAATTAATATCATGAGCGAGCTTCGCTTCCTGACGAGCGGCTCGCTATGATATTTTTCAATTTTTTTGGTTTTTTCTGGTGTTTGTCTATTTAGCCATTTTGTCCTTTTTTACTGTTTTTGAGTTTTTATTTTGTGTTTATATGTGGTTTTGATATATATATACATATATATATATATATATATATATAACCTTGCGCGCAAGCAAAATTTGAGTTCTGTAACTCACGCGTTTTATCACAGTTACATAAGAGATGTAACCTTATAAATATGAAATTTTAAGACAGTGAAATAATTTTCAATATCATAAATAAAAGTTTGAAATAAACATACTCCGTGTGAGTTATCGAACTCAAATTTTGATTGCGAAGCAAGGTTTTTCAGAAAATAAGTAACTTATAATAACAAATGTTATACTAATTTACTCCTAAAGAACACAGCTTGAAAATCATGCAAAGCTATAAATATTCAAATTGATTTACTGGACTTTTTTTTTACTTTTTATGTTGTTAAAACATGATAACGCTTTTTTTTTTAATTTCAAGCATATTAGCAAGCACTGAAAAAAAGTATACATTATAATGCTTTGATTTTGCATGATTTTCTTTATTGTGTTTGTATAAGCATACCTGGAAAATTTTATAGTGATACGATGAACCATTTTTTTAAATCCTGCTCGGAAGCTCTGAAAATATTGTTTTGAGAAAAAAGACTTTAAAGAAAAACTACTAGACTAGACTTCTATATTCAAAAATTTTATATTTTAAATGCCCCAGATTCATATAATATCCCTCTGATATCATAACAGTTTTTTTAGCTGTTTTAGAAGTTTTTTTGCTCTGTGGGCTTTAAGGTTAGCTTTATTTCAACATTTTTCAGCTAACTTGATTAGTTGTTCATCCCGAACGAAAGTTGTTGAATTGCGAATCAAGATATTTTGAACACTGATGAAAATCCATAGTTCGCAGTTTCAATTATATTAACTTTTCCATGGCATGTAGATCAATACAGTGCTGTTTCAAATTTTTGAAAATGGAAATATCAATGAATCTGAACTTTTCAGAATCATTAGTGGGCAGTTGACTGCTTTCATTTGCAGACATTTTTCGAAACAAAGAACTTTTATTTTTATTTGTTTCCACTTTCTCATCCTTTTTTCCCACTTTCACATTCTTTTTGCTGTGCTAATTGCCTCTGAATTTGTTTTTTTTTCGGTCTTGTACCTGATCTTCAGCTTCTTTTATCATTCGTCTTCTAAATAAATGCTATAAACGATCTCTAAAAACACAGTACGTAATAAAATCGCATATAAACACAGAAAAAATCAATGAAAAAGTTCAATTTCGTTTCTAAAAACGATTTCACACTTTGGTATACAAACAAGTATGAGTACTGTTGAGTTGTAGGTATCTTTCTCTCAAAGTAAGGAGTTAAATTAAATAAAGGCAAACTACAGCCAATTTTATTTACTAACCAGCTGTAGCAGTCGACATTTTGAAATCGAAACTGTTGAACAACTGATGAATCGTCAACAGCGACCTTCACGTTTCTGACTATATCTTCTAAACTAATTAAATTACACATATGTGAGATACCTTAAAATGTTCAGTAGAGTTTTAGCTATGAGTTGAAATTATAAAAAAAATCGAAAAATTGAAGGTTTTAAGGTCCTATAGCCCCTTAAATCAATTTTTCTATTGTATTTCGAATGTATGATTATGGATAGGGCAATTTAATTTAATTTTATTATTTATATATATATATTGTAAATATAATAGATGTTTTGTGTAAATTGATAATTGACGTATTTAATTTACTATATATATATACTATATATAACTTATATAGCATATATATATATATATATATATATATATATATATATAGATATATATATTTTATATATATATATATATATATATATATATATATATATCTCTCTATATATATATATATATATATACTCTCTCCTTATATATATATATATATATATATATATATATATATATGAAAGCGATAACTCATATGCAAGATATAGTTAAATCAGTTGGAAGTTAAAAGCCAAATAATTATGCAATGTGAGAGATTAGAAAATTCCAGCAATTTTCTAATATATCGGTTATTTAATAATGGTATGCATTGGGTGATTAGATCATTTTATTGTTTGACAAGTAGATACACATATAGGTAGGTTTAAGAATGGTATTTTAATTTGGTGGGTGATATTTATATCAGAATTAAATAAATGCCTTTGATTTGCCTTCTCGTTGTTCCTAGGAAGGCAATATTTTCTATGATATGTGAGTCAATAATCATATTTCAGCAATTCTTGCTACATTTGCTCTAAGAATTAATTTTATGAAATATTATGATTTAAAGATTTTAGTGACTGGCAATTAGGTTTACAAAATTGTAGGTCTTTGCTCGATGATATATTATTATGGCATGTATATCATAGTTAAATCTTCACCATTAATTTTTTATTGATTAGTATTAGAGTTATAAGTAATATGGATTTGGTACATGGAGAGTTAACTAAAGCAGATTTTATGAATGGTACAGTGTACAAAAAATTTAAAATATGTAAAGTCGAAAAAAATAATGCAGCTATTATACCTGAATTAGGGGATTATTGTGAGATTGGTACTAAAAATAAATTTAGTTTGCTTTCTTGTGATGATATTTTGATGATGACAACTATTCTGTATTTTATATACATAATGTTGATGATAGTATTACTACACAATATGATTATATAATGGATTTGAACTGCTTTGATGGTTATATTATAAAAGAATAGTTAATGGAAAAAGTGATTTCAATACAAAAATATATAAAACCAGTGTTTTTTCGAATACAGAATATAAATATAAAATAGATTCTCCTTTTTCACACACTAAAGAGCATTTCACAAGTAATATGAAAACTGGATAAGAATGATAAGATTGGCAATTTAGAAAAATTAAAATTCAAAAATGTAATATTAAAAGATGCAAAATTTGCGTAATGGTTAATGGAGCACAAATAGATTATAGTTCAAAAATTAATTTTTGTAAAACATACAAGTGCATATACATATATATGATGAATTGTAAAATATGTAATTTCACGTATATTGGACAAACTTCTAATACAATTAACTTAAGAATTAATCAACATCGTTCAGACACTACAAAAGTTGAATAAAACAAAAATATTTACAATAAAATTGAAATTGGACATTTTAATACACACAGTTTTGAAAATGTAGAAATTAATATCATCAAGATAGTTCCCAATCTAAAATATAGATTATGGTGGGAAATTTTTCATAGACCATTAAAACACTATTTATCCATATGAACTCAATGTATTGTATTTTAATAAAAAACATTTTTCAAGTAATTAAAAGTAGTTATTCTCAATATCCCGATAAAGTAAAGGCACCCAATATAGGAAAAAGCATAGTAAATCTAGTATAGCGAGACATAATAGAGAAAATACAGATATTAATGTGATCAATAAAGATGTAATGGAACTTTTTAAGAGTTATGAAAAAGATTTTAACATTAAAAGGATAAAACGTTACATTTTTAGTTTAGACGAAAAGGAAATAAAATCACGTAGAGACTTAATTCTGCAAAATATGCCAAATTCACATGGTTGGGACCTGATCAGAGATATCTTCAAATTTATTTCTAAAGAATTAAAATGATCTATAAACGATAACAAAAGAATAATAATTAGGCAAAATGATATTTAACTGTAATAGTATAAAAGAAAATAATACGAGTGATAATTGCAATTGTAAAAATTATAAAAATTTATTGAATGAAGATCATAGGCATGCAATTACTGGAAATTTAAACATTGTTAGAGATGAAAAACTTAGAGAGTTAATGAATAAAGGTACAAAGCATCGATTGATTCTGACTAACAGTAAAGAAATTATTAAAATGCAAATTAAAAAAGACATCGAAAAATTTGTATTAAATATGGCAATTAAATATATTCTGCCACTAGAGGCATCCTTAATAATATAATAAATGCGAAAGTGTGTCTGTCTGTTTGTTAAGCTTTCACGACCAAACTACAAAACCGATTTGGATGAAAATTGGCAGAGTTGTAGCTAGAAACCCAAGAACGGACATAGGCTAGGTGACGTCACGTTAATATAATTATTTTTGACTACAAATTAAAAATAGTTAACAAAGAAAGCCCATTGACTCCGCGATTCGAGATGAAGATTATTTTATTTTTCAATTAACTGTCACGTGATCCTTCAGGAATGCGAAAATATGTGGAATAAATTATTTTTCAAATCGAACTATCACGTAATTCTTTTTTCCGCTGTGACTTAGGAACACATTGTCCGATAAAAAGTATTTTTATACCATCTTAAAGATAACACTTTTACCTTTTCAATGATACCAGTTTTATTTTTGTGACATTTTCCTTCAATTTTTATTAATATTTAAATTTTACGTGCAGACGAGTTTGAAATAACGCAAATTTATAGCTACTCAGTTGCTAAGAAATGGTTCGACTTTGAACTAATTTACCTTTATTTCTGAAAATTTTGCTTAAGTTTATAAGTATCCATAAAATAAGGCAGAATTTACAAGTATCTGTCTGTCTGTCTGTCTGTCGGTCGGTCGGTCACAAGAACTCTTCCTAAACAGTGAACGGTAGCGGCATGAAATTTACACACGACATTCTAGAGCATATTTCTAGATCAAAGGTGCTATTTTCAACTTTCAGAGTTAATTAGTTCTATGCTTAGACTTTTTTTGCCAATAACATCTGAAATATTTCTTAGACAACAATTACTTGTATGCCATTTTAAAGACCGGAAAATGATATTTTAAACGCTATTAATTCCATTGCGATGAAATGTTTTCTCTGATTATTATAAAGGTTTAAAAATATTTTTGTTACGTAATTTCTAACAATACTTTTTATTCTTATAGAAATAAATTCAAGCCAAATTACTGTTTCCCTCGCGGGCTTTTGCCAGTGTTAAAGTTAATATAAGAAAATATTGCTTTCCTGTTGTAGTAGTATTTACAGCTTTTAATACGGTTACACAATGGTCCAATGACGTTAGTGAATTATTCTCGCGATGTTTTGTTTAATTTTCACAGTGAGATATTACAGAATATCCATATGGATATACGGTGATGGGCATTAACAAGGAACATCATATCCTGTAGAGCTCTTCAACATCTTAGAATTGTCAGGGGCACCTTCCGACAAGAATATGAAGATTGAATGTCGGTGTGCCAGTACTACTAATACGTAACCTCGATATACCGAGACTGCGCAATGGCATACGTTTACAATTTACACACCTAGCTCTATATGTTTGAAAGCTACTGTTATGACTGATATTGGGAGAAGAGAGAGTGTTTTAATTCCATGCCTTCCGATAATACCGAAGGATTTATCATTTCAGTTCGAAAGGTGACAAATCCCTTTAAAAATTTGCCAGGCTCAGGGTCAGACACTGAAAGTGGCAGGCGTACATTTGGAAAAACCATATTTTTTGCATGGACAACTATATATGTGGCGTTTTCACGTGTGTCCAGCCCACATAACCTCTACATCTGTGCAAATAACGTGGTAAACAAAAGTATATTAGCATAGATAAACAATTCACATAACTATATCAGCATACATGTACAGTACACTCCTGTTAGTCGTCCAATTATGTATTATCAACCGTCAGAACTTTTGCTTTCCCCTTTCAAAATGCAACAAAACATTTACATTCGTGAATTAAAAAAAAGAATAATTAAAATTCTTCGCGCACGAAGTCGCGGCTAACAGCTAGTTTAATGAATATACACAAAAACCATTATATTATCTTTTCAATTTAACTTTAAATCTCATAAATATATTAGATATTAAAATACTAAAAACTATTAAAAGAGGTGCAAAGAGACTTTGTTATAGTCTGTATAACAAAGTGCCCAATAACTTTGCTATGATTTGTAAATACTATTACAAAAAACTATATTATGAGCATATCATTAATTGTGATAACTATATTTATTCAAAATTACGTGATAGACAAATTACGAATAGAATTCAAGCCTTCAATAAAAAACTAGGAACTCACTATATTGTTACAACAGTCTTTCTCTGCGTGTATGGTGTAAACAGTCCAACACGCAGGATAATGGAGAATGAAGGTTTATTCACATATGTTCGGGAAAACGCGTAGCATAGGCAACAGGAAACAATAGGTCTTGCACAGATTAGCAATGTGAAAAGGCAACAATTCGAAGGTAATAACAGCTCAGCGCTTTGAGGCTTAGCAACACAGTCAGCAAATCACTAATAACTACAATAACAGCACTTTCAATAGCGCTCAGCTCACCGGCTTTTAGCACCCACTGCAGACGCAACTCCAAAATCGTTGAACTGGATCAACACTCTACTCTCTCTGATCCAAACGCGGTCCTTATATACTCTGTCCGACAAGCCGTGACGTCACATGGAGTTTTCTCGTATATTCAAGCGCATTCCCTTTCCTAATAGAGATATCGAGAAAAGGGTCGCATTTTCTGGAATTATATATTTGTCGCCAGGATCACCAAATTTATTGACATGTCGTCAAAATGGTCGCCAAGGTCAGGGTTCCGGAATGGCGATGTCCGTCACTCCGTACTTACCCTTGTAAAACTCCTTCCCAACTATATCACTAGCGAGGCAAGAAAGCGACTTTCATGTTCGTAATAATATTAAAAAGTTTATCCATATATCTTTCTAACCCTAAAATTTCACAAGAGTCCTCTTAAATTTAGAATTGTAACCAATGGCTATAATACATATATTACCAAAGCTTGCAAAATCCTACAAAAATACATGCAGACAATTACAGAGAATTTGAATAGACAAAGAAAATACAAATATTATCAATAATAGTTTTGAGACTGTAAATACAATTAAAGAAGTTGACATATTGAGTGTACAAACTCTTGACTTCCAAGATTTATTTAATAGTATGGATACTGATGATTTGATGTATACCGTAGTTAAAATTCATACAGATTTTGGTTTTAAAAGGGATATAAACTTTAATAATTATAATGTGATTTTGATAATAAATTCTACATCAAATTAAAGGATTACCTCTGGGATGTACAGATAGCAATAGTTTGCCTAATATTTACCTACATTATTACAAGAAATATTTCCTTAATAATAATTCTAGTTTATTATTTCGATACATAGATTATTTTATATTATTTAATAAAAAACTGGACCTAAGCCATAAATTAACTTCTATCCTGGATATTTAAAACTAATAAAAACTAACAACAATGAATTAGCTGCAGAATTTCTGATTTAGATGAAAAAATTATTAATAGAAAAACTGTTACTGATATCTTTAATAAAAGAACTGCATTTAATTTCAAAATTAATAAATTTCCTTTTTGGATATATATATATATATATATAAGCATATCTGTCTACAAGAATTTATTAAAAAATTATATAATTACAAATAACAATTTAGTTACAGATAATGATAATTGAATTAGGAACATTAAAAAATATAATACCAGTGAACTGGTTTATGGATATCCTAAAGAATTCTTGACAGTTTATATTGATAAGAAATGTCTAAGCCGGCAAGATCACCAATCATTTCAGTATTTAATATAATATTTATATTTCTTTGATATGCGGTAATCATATTTTATATGCTATTTATATTATATAATTTCGTTTAAATTGGTTATAGCTTTTTCTATTTTTTGTATTATTACATAGATGGAGCCAGGAGTTTTTAAAAACTCCTTACAACAAGATAAGATTCTAAATATTGCAATCGTTTGTTTTATAAAAATATTAAACTCTTAATTGATTTCAAAATTTAACTTTTCTTGAAATTTTTTTATAGATATCATTCTAATTTTTTAAAATTAAAATAATTTGTTAATTAAAGCTGACTCAAAGTTAGAATTATAGCGTTGGATATCTTGATTTAGCTATCTTGATGTGTGAAGGTTTGTTATTATATGATGAATGCTTGTAACTGATTAGTAAAACATTGATTTTATAATTCATAGTTAAAAGGAAGGTATTTTACTGAATGTAGTGCTTATTTTACTGAATGTAATTTTAGTGCAATATGTAATAGTGCGATATAATGATTGTATATCTTAGATATAATATAGATTCTATTCATGTTACGATGATATTTTGTAGAGTTATGGGTTAGAGTTTGTATATTTTGATTCTAACTCCCTTCATTTTAGGGTAAATTACCCTTTCTGTGTTTCCAACAATTTGGTTAGAGGTCTAGTTTGTACAGAAAAATTGATTTAACCGGGCTGAGCTTCCCACAGCTAAGCTACTAATTTAATTGTTGAAAATCCAAATATATGGGTTGCCTTTTCTCAATAGATTTGATTGCAACGTAGTTCATTTACATGTTTAAACTTCACATTTTCTCTTAGTACCTATAGAATTTTCACTTTTTTGGAATATATTTATATTTTGTTTTATTAAAAATTAAGTTTTTTTTATAGATAATTTAGGGGTTTTCCACATGCTATTTGCATGTATTAAGCACTATTACTTATAGGATCATAATTAAAATTTATTTAATAAATAAACTATTGTTTTTGCATTGCATTTTTGATATGATTTGCTTATTTTGTTCTGAATGTCAGTTCTAACATGCTGTATAATGGTTGATATTAATATTTATATAAGATATAATACAACGAGAGACACCAAATTTTTTTAGAGAATGCATTTATTGTCTTCTGTTTCTTCCATGTTTGGATATATACTATATATATAGAGAGAGAGAGTACAAATCATAAAATGAGAGTCAATAATAAAATGAAAATCGCAATAAAGCACAATAACGTTTCTTCGGAGATGAAGTTATTGTGAATTGCAAAACTATAAAAAGTTTGACATTTTCTTACAATCAGTTACGCCGGAAGGCCAAAAACAATGATTTTCATTCCTAATATCAAATCA
The DNA here is from genome assembly GCA_013235015.1 of Araneus ventricosus. Taxonomy (NCBI): domain Eukaryota; kingdom Metazoa; phylum Arthropoda; class Arachnida; order Araneae; family Araneidae; genus Araneus; species Araneus ventricosus. The sequence continues at coordinate 491,085 of BGPR01000382.1, read as the reverse complement.
AAAAGCCGAGAGGACTTTTGAATAAATAAAATCAATAATCCGATGTGATATAACGGAGCAAAGTAAGAATAAATTTTACATATGGGAAGGTCGGATGTTGACGTTTCGGTGTTTGTGGAGGGTTGTGCTGCAGACCGGCGTTTAAGGGGCCTTAGCAGAGCATAGAGTTACACGTTTCGCGCTTAACATTGTCTGTTGCTAGGAAAGTGTAGTATGTTGGGAACGATGAAGATTAAATAGAAGAGCGAAAACGATAGAAAGCGTAGAAAAATTGTGAAAGAAATCAGTAAAAAATCAAAACCCAGTGAAAAATGTCTAAAATATGCGTTTTCGGGGTAAAATATCAGAACATATCGACTTGAGTGACCCTACTGCGAAGATTATACTTCGCGTCGACATCTCTCTGATAATCAATCCTTTATTTATATATAAATTCAATAAAAAGTGGTTCGTAAAGAGAAGAGCAAATTTTATTAAAGTTGAGGCTATTTCTTAAGTGCTGGATTTGCTTTTCACCAGAATTAGTGTTATTGCATATTTTGTATTCGATTATGTTTTGTTTCTTTTATATATATTTGTTTCTTGTTTGTTTTGATATATATATATTATAAAAACTTACTTTCTATATGTATTCAAACTAATAGAAATAATTTGACACATACACACACTAAACATTTTATTAACGCAAGTATATCATATATTTCATTTCAAATAAAAATATATTTGTTTCATCCAAAACTTATTTGTTACAAATCAGAATTAAACAATATAATTACTTTTTATTTTAATGAGAAATTCTGCTTGTTTAAATACTAAAAATGCAATATTGTCTGAGTAAAATACGTTTCATTTTTCGAAAAGAAAGTACAATTCATTTCGAGTTAAAATCGTCAGATATGAACATAAAAAAATTCATTCATCCGCGATTTTATAATCTCGGTACAATTTCGTGCCTTACGAAGAGTAGATTGATAAATACTAATGCATATAATATACGGTTTCTCAAAAAGAGGGCGTTGCCTATCGAGTGTGGAAATATTTAGCTTTTGTTAATATTTCCAAAATATTATAGATATGCACTTAATTTTTTGGATACTGAAATTATAGTCTCATCTTACCTCTCACGTAAAATTTTTTACTATTTTGCAATTCAAATTTTTTTCAAAATAATGTTTAAAATTTTTTAAAAATTATTAATTTTTTATTTACGAATTTTTTCGTGCTTTTATGTAGAAACAATAGTGTTCTTTTAATGAGTAAATAATTTTTTGAGAAAATTTAATTGTTTCGAGATATCGTCAAAAGTTCATAAAAATCATTTAACTTTGGAATAGCCATTTTTAAAAAACCCTATAACTCTCCAAATTTCATCAGAACTCTGTGAAACATTTTTAGGGCGTTAATTTCATGTCCGGGAATCGATTGAACGAAAAAAATTGCTAGGGGGAGATAGTAGTTCATTAACTATGTTAATTAACTCAGTTAATCAGTTCGTAGATCGGAATAATACTGACTTTTGAGACATTCCATCGACACCAGTTTTTTGAAGATCCGATAAAAACTCCCCGAGTTATAGCGACTGCCGAATCTAAAAAGAACTTAAAATTCCAATGAATTAAAGCTTCTGAGCATGGTTTTCTAGTAAAAAATAATTATTTAATTCCTTTTAAAGTACGTTACTACATTAAAAGGTTAATTATAAAGGTTAACTATACAACTATATTTACTATATTAAAAGGATAAAGGCTAAATAATGAAGTGATTATATTTTTTTAGGGATACTTGGAAGAACATTCGGGAATATCAGCACTTTTTCTTGGGGTAAGGCATGGTTTTTTGTCCCTGTAACATTATAAAATATTTCGTTTCAATTTATTAACAAGATATTTTTATATTGGTTTTCTCAGACTTCTGAGAAAAACAAGAGAAAAAACTGGGTTGAATTTTTATATTCTAGACAAAAAGTGACTGCACCTGAGACCAAAAATTAACTATATCTTATTTAAAAATACGGGGTGAGATTTTTATTTTGGCAAAGGCATTAATTCAATGCGACAGATTTATCTTCTCAGCTATTTTGTAGAAGAAGATAATGAAGGAATAATTTGCATATTTCGTAGAGTATTGCTAAGTGTAACAGAGTTTTACGTCATTACTCTAGATATTAGTAATAACCAATACTTAAAAAAACATGTTTTGTCTAGGATACGTGATCCCAATCTTTTTCCCTCGCGTACCCCTTAATTAGTCTTTTTATTTTCGCCTACTAACGACTGTTATATCCCTTTAACCATCCTTCAGTTCTAGTAGTCGATAAATTCATGAGTCAAAAGAGCCAAAGATCAGCATTACAACAATTAAGATTTATTTTGAGAGATATATTTCTTTCAAGAACCATGTTTTAAGAGTTGGTTTAAACTAGCTTCTGAAATTAAATATAACCAGATAATATAATAGTAATCTTATTTTTTCACAAAAAATTACGTTAAAATAAAAATGTGACAAAACAGGTATTTAATCTGAACGATGATCTTATATTTCCTTGGATAGTTTGGATAAGTCATGTTTGTATGTCGTTGTTTTTAATTTCAAGAATGATTCCAGGTTCTCGTAAATAAGACGATTTTTCAATTTAGTTTTCATAAGGGTCATGCTTGAAAAATTTTTTCACATGAATATGTAGTTCTAAATAATGAAACTACAGCAATTATAATTTTTTAACTGATCATATGAGACAGAAATAGTATTCGAGGTTTTGAAAATGATCATGTCTTTCAAAGTAGACCACTTCAGCTATAAAGTCTCTCTCTCTCTCTAAGATCACATTTATTTTTCTCCAATTTTTCCTTATCAACATTAAGGCTTTTATTTTTGAAGCATTATAATTATTTGTTTGCTAACTGCAGTATTTGCATTTCAAAGGTGCCAATGTCTTCTTCATCATCAAATAAACTTTCTTCATCCGTCGAAACTTTATCAAGCAAAATTCTCGAACGCTTCATTTCTTCGTAGTACGTGAACTAGCGTGTCATATTTGTAAGGCGTCTGAATGCCAAGACGGAAAAAATCTGAGTGTCAAGGATGGGCGCAATGGGTATCATTAGGCTTGCCAGATTTCTGAAATTTTCAAGCGGGACACCGGAATGCCCCCATCGTCGCGGGTATTCAAGGGTATACACCTTTGGCGGGTTTTTAGAGTGTTTTATTGGGTAGTTTATTCTCAATGCTATGAATAAATGGTTACTGATTACGAACCTAAACCAGGGGTAATAATGAATGACACAAGAGTATAAATTTAAACATTTTATTTCTTACATGTTAATATTTATAAGTTACTTAAGTAAGGAGAAACACTTTGAATGAGGAATACAAATTTGAAGAATATTTACATGTACTTTTCATTGCCTAGGACTTTTTTTAGAAAGTCTTTTTTGTTTTTAATCTTGTAAAATTCTTCACAAGCTAATCCGATATTAATTTTACATGTTATCAAGCCTTTAACCGTAGATTCCTTCATCAAACCCCTATCATCAATCCATGCGTTTTTCATCAAAGAAAAGACTCTCAACTGGTGCTGATGTCCCAGGTAGGCAGAAGGCATACTCAACAATTTTTATCAGATTAGGGGCTCTATGTGATTCTCCTTGATGTGACCAAACAGCCTGAGCCATTTTTCTTCACTTGAAATAATCACATCTCTGGTAGTCTCTTTTTGCTTCCACTGTTCCCAATTTGACTGAAAATACTTCTTAGCAAGCACAAATTCGTCAAGCAGCTAATCATTGTTTATTTTCATATCGAATACATCAAAAAGACTGCTATTAATAATTTCAGCAGAAGCTTCGGCGTTTTCCCAATTAACAGCATTTGTTTTGGTCAGATTGACCCATGCAAACTGTTCAGCGTTTTCAAAACTATTCTCCCAGAGGTCCAAGTATGCCACGCATCTTTCATAAAAGCCATCAAAGTCTTCTCTCAAGCTGTTATGGACTTGCTCATCTATATTCCTGTACATGTTTTTTGCGCCCATAGGGATAAAGTTTGAAGCCTTTCCCAGATAGCACGTAAGTTTGCAGCAAGTTTGATTTTGACTTGATATCCCCTTGTCATGTCAAAATTTGACGCGTCAAACTTGAAACGAACTTGTAGCAAGTTCGCTGTAACAGCTAGCGCCACCCTCGCTTGCAACGCATTTGCTGCAAGTGAGATGTGACAAAATAGTGCCACCTGCCTTGCAAATCAAACTTGCAGCAAATTTTCAAAACAAGCTTCATGCAAAGACTGCACAAAGAGATAATTAGCTTTGTCTCTATTTTAAAAAGCATCCGATTTTTAATAGCATCTCCTAGACGTCCTTCTTTTTATTAATTCAATAAATCAATGATAATTTGTAAAAAAACTAACTTTTTTAGGAAAAACAATTTTGAATCATTTTCCATCTTTTTACTAGATATATCACTCGCACTTTAAAGAAAACTATATCGCCTTTTTCTTAATGTTAAAATTTTAACGTTTATAAAAAAAAAATTAAATCTAAAAAACAGTGCTAGCAAAATGTAGTTATTAGCGAAAATCGCTCTCTCTTTGACTTCAAATCATATTCTCAACTCAAAATATTAATGAAATCAAGAAAAATGTTTAAAATAAATCGTGTACGAATCGAATCGAACGATGTATCAGCGAAATCTATCTTCTCCTCTCAGAGTTCAGCTGGCTCAATAGTTAGCGTCTCCGTGTCGGAACCAGGAGGTCGCGAGTTCTATCCCGGGTTGTATTCATACTCTGTTTTTGCTATAATTTGCAATGAGTTTGCAATGCAAGCTTGCTGCAAGTTCGTCCTATGGTGACTTCGAGGCTTGCGTTAACATGCTGCAAGCTTGTTTCACACTTGCACACTTGTGGTGACAAATTTCCAGAAAGCTTGCAGACTTGCAGTGCAAATCTGCTGCAAACTAAAATTGCTATCTGGGTTCTTTCCGTCAGATTTCTTTTGAGAGCTTTGTGAGCTTCAGCAACCTCAAAAGCTGTAGTGTTATCTTTTTCCATTTCCAGGATGGCATTGTTAAACAGAGCAAGCTGTCCGTGGACCAACCACAAGTATAGCTCGCCCGTTGAATCAGTAAACAAGTTTTTTATTGTTGATGGGCACATTTCTTGATCTAAAAAAACGCTTTCAGGCCTTCAAAAATCTGTAAAATTCTTTCCAGCGCGGGCATCATTGATAGAAACCGGGTGTTCCCGTGTTGAATGAGTTTACGGTACTGTATCTCTGCATATTCACAAAATTCTTTTACTCTAGTTACACGGACTGTGTATGTGGAAGTATTTATAAATCTTCACCAGTAAAGCTTCAATATCGATTGGGAGACTATCTACTGCAGTTTGCACATAGTTCTGCACAATATATGCTTCCACATCCGATTCCATTGATTTCCCGTCCTAGACTATTCTTGAGTCGATCGAAAACATTTTTTGCCCTGCTCTTTTCACACTACAGAAGTTAGTGTTGCAGTTATCTCCACAAAAGCCAACTACTTTGTTGTTCAAATCGTTTTGCAACAGGACAGAGCGTAAGTGATTTGTAAGAATTTCAGATGTTTCACCCGCCACAGATTTGAAATCTGACAGCTTTACTTGCACACCTGAATTAGGATTAAAGTAGCTCACAACAATTGGCACAAGTTTTATATCCTTTCTGTTTTATGCATCCATACTTACAGATACATAGTTTGACTTGGTCAAGTCTTCTTTAAACTCTTCTTGAGATAAAGGAGCTATGCCATTTAAAACTATTGCCTCACACTTAGTTTTTCCGAGTGAGAATTTAGGTTCAAAAACTTAGAAATTAGTTTTGATGAACAAGAATTCGAATTGAAACTTAGGCTATGGTTTGTTGTGTGGTAAGCAAAGGTCGCCTCCTCTTTCGCTGCTAAGTCTAATTTTTTGTTATTAGAACTCTCAGTCTTTAAAAAAACTGGTCAGTTTTGATGAGCTAGGAGCACATGTTAAACTCTTTTTGTGTTCACTCGACTGCAAATGATCTTTTATATCGGATCGACCACCGTGAGCAACCGAAAACTGTGTGCACAATGTGAACATTTAACTCTATCGTCTTGATCTTGATTACCAGTACATACCTTCTTCAAAAAAGGGAATTCATTCTGTAATTCTTCGGTGAATTTACACGACCATCTTGGCATTTTAACAGAGAACGCATAAACTTTAACTTAAAACATAAATAAAAACTGCGCTAGCTCACTAACACAACAGGCACCGGAGACAATTGATTGACTTATCTCTATCGCAAGCGGCCAGGGCCGAGGTGGTCGAGTCCAATGTTATTGCACACGAGGGGGTGTAGTGTGCAGCGAAATCTCTTCTGGCGCTAAAGCTGCACACCTTAGTGCCCAATATTGGACTCGCCCGGAGAGCCTCTCGCATGGTCACGATTCGCGAGACAAGACGATACGATGACAATATTATTTATTAGCAGACCATCACTGTTCCACAGTTTCCACTTTTCATACAGTACATTGAAATAAATGACAAAGTAATTATCCTCAATAATCCTTCATAGTTAATAATTTTTAGACTTTTTTGGTCATCTATAATCAAATTTAATTTTTACCGGGACATGAAGTAAACCGGCCGGGACAACGGGATTTTGTCTGAAAGCCGGGACGTCTGGCAAGCCTAGGTATAATATACCCGAAACACAAAATACCGGAATTTCTATTTTTAGAATTTGCCTGCTTAACAGGCCGTCCAAGGTCATGGCCCTACATTCAGCTAAACCGAGACTCGTCCACTTTTAAATGAGAGGTTGGGAAATAGACAGAACAAAAGATGATGTCACACCCTGCGAGCCCGTTCCTGGGTTAAAATTGTTGTTTCGAAATAGTAAATGTCAATTACCGAGTTATTTTCTTTACGATGCTTCAGCAGGATTGGAAAATGAATTAATGCTTCCCTTTCAAAATCTTGATCAAAAAAGGGATAATTTGTTTTCGAATGAAAAGACTTCTTTCAAAATTGAATTGCTTTCCCCTGTAGTTTACGTTTAAGATTATTTAGATAAGGCGTAACGGAATAAATATTTTGGATCCTCTTATCCGTCCGTTTGTTCAGGGAAGTCAATACCCTTCTCAAGGATAAATGCTTTAATTTCTAATAATAATGAAGTGAAACGTTTTAAACGTTTTCTTTTGAATGCCAACATACCTTATTATTATGTGTGTGTTTGTGTGCAGAAGATCTGCATATTCTCTCTCAATTTCATCTAAAAATTCTTGAAATTGACGATGATAAAAATCTTTAGCTACTTTTGTGGTGACATTCTTGCTGACCAATTGCATCACATTTAAAATTTCTTCTGGAAATGTCTGAAGATAATTAACGAACAGTTGCAATTTAAAAACGAAGCACATCTCCATGATAGACGAACATTCACACCTCCTTTGTCATAACTTCTGATAAATTAATTGATTGAAAAATTAGGTTCAAATTGTAAAAGAAACTCACCCGCTCGTACTCGAAATCGATTCGTGACAGAGCCGTACACAAGTGCCTAAAGAGCCGCATTCTGCTTGCGAGCCGCGGTTTGCAGACCATTAGTCTTTTCAAAGTTTTCATCAATAATGTTAAGAGCTTATGTAAGCTTCAGACTCCCATGACTAGAATTTATAACATTTTCAGGACTTATTTTTGATTTTACGTTTTATTCCAAATTTACACTAGTATTATTTCAACATCAAAACAGATGAAATCAGTATTGTAATAATTTCACATAAACTTATAAGAATAGCTAAAAGTTACACTTTCTTTTGCTTTCTTTTTTCCTTATTTTGTGTGTAGGTTTACAACTTGATCAACTTTCACTTTTACTTGTTATACGAACTTTGGGAAACAAAATTCTGTACCATTTTTAATCCCTTATGTTTTCTTCTGTCCACCATTAGTTCGTTTACCCTCAGGGCTACGCGTAACTACAGTTTGTGAACATCAGGTCTAGGAGAAATACCAGAAGTGAATCCTGGATCTTGAAGGAAAATATAAACTTTAATGTAAATAACTGCAATGCTAGGTGATATTTATGCGCAATTATTGAGTACGAAAATACTCAAAAATGAAAAATATAGAATGCCTCAAGTTTGGCAGAAAATTTAAAGCATCTTTAAAATTCTTTTATTTATAACTAGACGTTAGTCACGACTTCATGCGCGAGGGATTTGAATTATTAATCTTTTTTATTCATGAATGCAAATCTTTTGTTGCATGTTGTAAGTGGAAATTAAAAGATTTGATGGTTGATAATAATTGGACTACTTACAGGTGTGTGCTTGACTACTGATATACATATGCAGTTCAAAAAGTAAGGTAACAGAACTCTCAACGTTGCAAAAATTCCTCGTGCGAATTTAATTCCATGTCTATATAAAAAAGACAATCACAGCATTCAAACGCCATCAGAAAATTGATCTAATTGTGCCGTACCTCTCTGAAATCTCTGTTAGAAAATGGTGGCTTTGATGGATACATGATTGATTATTGATTTGCGTTTAAAAACATTCCAACTGAAATTCATCGCCATCTAGTGAAAATTTAGGAAGTGAGTGTAATGTCACGAAAACGGTGTGGAAACTCGATTTTCTTTCACGAAAACAGGTACACAGAACTCTCCAGCACGTCCACCAAAGAGACATTGGAACACTGTGCCTACAGCCCGGATCTCGCACCAAGTGAATTTACTCTCTTCAGACCTTGAAGAACACCTCTAAGGTCTCCATTACAGAACCGATGCTGAAGTTGAGGAAGCCGACGTTAAGTGGCTAAGCGGCCTTGACCCTGATTACTTCATCGTCGGTTTTGATAGATTGGTTTACCGATGGCACAAATGCTTCAACAACAATGATGACTATGTTCAAAAGTAATATGTACCAGTGCCTTTCTACCATTGTCTATAATTTTGATTTCGTGAATAAAACTTCTCTCTCAGAGGACCTGTTACCTGACTTTTTGAACCACCTACATAGTTAGGCATAACACATTTTTGTATTCTACGTTTTATTGTAGTGCCGTGTGCCATTGCATAGTCTCCCTGCATCGAGGTTACGCATGAATAGTACTGGGACAACAACTTTCAATATCAGCTTGTGAGAAGATACTCTACAATCCTAAAGAGTTAAGACTTGCCTCGTAGAATTTTAAAAATGCCTTTTCCTAAGCGATAGCGCTGATATTTACTAGGTTGTGACGTCATTGTTTTCATCACATTTACAACCTTCTTGCCAAAAAGGAAATAAATGGTACTTTCTGGAACTTCAAAGGAACCGAAGAGTTCCCTACCCCATAAAAATACAGCAGTGACACCTCATATCCTTATATTTCAATAGAGAGAGTCCTGCATTTTGCCTTTGGCTATAAAGAAGGAGGATCGGACAAAAATGTTAACTTCCCGTTCTGTCGGAAAATTATATGAAATATATTTCTTTTAGCTAGTTTTAGAAACTTAGTGGAAACAAATGCATATACTTTGATGATTGCATTTTTTTACGAAACTAAGCTTATAACGGTGTTAATTTCAAGTGTGTACTTGAAAATTTGAATAATGGATGTTTCGATAACAGCAATTATGCTTCTAAAATAATAGCAAAAAAAAAAATCAAATTAAAATGAATAATATTAGTTAGCTTTCCTAGTTCTGAATTTTGCGTTAGGCGAATAGTTCATTTAAAAGTAATTACAAACACTCTATTAAAAAACCCCACTTTTCTGCAATGAAATTCCTAAAACGCTTAAAAATTTGTACACAAATAAATTCAACTTTAAATGTCAGATTTTCTTACGGGAGGGTAGGACGAATACTTACGGAACAAAAATATATTATTGTATTCTACACATCTCTGAAGTTATGGCAGGTAATATTTATCATAATATAAATAAAAGTGATTGTGGGTTTGTAAGTTTGTATGTATGTTTCACATATCTCCTCCTAAACCACGGCACTGATTTCTACCAAACTTTGCACACTTATTAATTACGACAAGGGGAAGAATACTGTCAACTTTTCAAAGTGCAAAAGATTATTAAACAGTCAGTTAATTTAAAATTAACAGAAACCGTTTTTCCGCAGTAAGTTCGGAGCAAATTATCCCCCAAAAATATTTTCATACCATCTTAAAGTTCAAAGTTTAAACTTTTTAATGATACCAATTTTATATATGTGACATTTTTCCTTTAATTTTTATTAATTTTTTAAATTTTAATAAAACGTTGGCACACAGACGATTTTGAAATAAAGCAAATTTAATGATACTCGGTTGCTAGGCAATGGTGCAATTACTTTATCATTTCCTGCTTTTTTTCAAATATCGTTTGGAAATATTTTCATTGGTTCTTAAAGAATTCTATAGCTTATTTAATTAGATTAAAAAATCGCTTCAGTTAATATCACCTGTCATTTTTACCTGCGTTTTCTAAGAAATAATAAATAAACACCTAATATTTTAATTGAAAATATATAACTTTGAGTATTACGAGAATCGGAGTTATGTTTTCCTTTAGGCATTGTTAAAATACAAGTGAATCTCTTAAATTCCAATAAAGACAAAGATAGTAAAGCATTTGTAAGCAGATGAAATAAATGTTTGAGAGCAGCATGCTCCAGAAATGTCGTTTAGAGGCAATCATTGGATAAATGTAAGTCGTTGTAGCCTTAACCTCTGTAGTAGGGCGGGCCAAAAAAGTCGAATTATCTTAGATCTTTTTGTGGTAGTCCGGAAAAGTTGCGAAGTCCCATCATTAAAAAGTGTGCAAAATCTTGTCACTCTGAATTGATATCTTCTGTCGCCTCAATGGTCAGAAAGTTCAGAAAACATTGTTTGACATTTAGAATACAGACATTAAACTTAAATACTGTGTTGCTTGGGTGGAGGAGGAGCGCAATATTGCTGTCTTTCCCGGTTAGTAAATTGACTTCGGGCTGCTTCTGAACACCATTTTTGCCAGTAATTCGGTTGGAGAGGTCTGTCGCCTAAGAATCTTTAGATAAGTTTGGTAGCAATTTATGACAGATTTTTTTGGTGGCAGGGGGTGGGTGTTGTCTTATCTTGATTTAAACTCTCATGATTATGCTTTGACTCAAAAGTAGAAGGAACCATTTCTCATTCGGTATCGAACTGTCCCAGCGATTCTCACAGCGATAGAATACTCCTTCTGAAGCATTAACAGAACATAAATATCGAATGTAAACCACCTTGTCTCTCTACTTCCCTCAAAGTTTTGCACTCTAAATTCTGAATCACCTGATATAATTTGGTATATATATATATATATATATATATATATATATATATATATATATATATATATATTATCACTTAAAGGTTGTACATGAAAAATTCCATTTGGTTGAAATCTTCTGGTTGGCAGCCCTTCATATCGACAACGAAAGCAAAGTCACAAATGCCAAAAAGAGCGAGGACTTTGGAACACAATGCATTGAACCTGTCATAGTTTAAGGATTAACTGCTTAAAGTCTAAACGAATTATCATTTTTCTATGGAATTCGCAGCTATTTTTAAAAAAATTTCAAATCTACACATAGGTTGAGTTTTTTCTATTTGTCATATCATATACCTTAGTATCTATCTTGCTTTTTGGTATTGGTGACTTTGGCATCCTTTGGCGATATGAAGGGATGACAAACAGAATATTTAAACCAAATGGAATTTGTGATGTATAACTTTGTGCATTTTCAATGACAATATATCCATAGCGAGAAGGTTTGCAGAAGTCTGTGCATAAACTGTTACTCTGCATGCACTTTTTTTATTTTGCATTTACATTGCATTTCTGTTTTTTAAACTTATTTGCGCTAAACTGATTTGCGATTACATTATTTTGTATTAGTTTCATATAAAAGTGTAAGGATGCTTTCTTTCATCATGCAAAAAATTCTAATTTTCTAAAAATCTTCCTTCAAGTCAGGGAAAGGTTTCATTAAAGTTGGTAAAGCGGATCCCAATTGTAAACTGAATTTAGTGCCAGCAGACATCGTTGCGAATGCTCATGTGTTAGCAGCGTGGAGCTTAGGCACAAGAAGGTGATTATATTCCCTTTTTTTATTCTAATCAATTCTTTTTAATAATATATGCTTTTTTTGTTTCTTATTTTTCCAACTGACTTATCAGTCAAAATGTTGTACGACTGGTAGTCCTAGGAGCAGTATACCTCGTGTCATGAAGAACAAAGCTTTCAAGAAGAATACATTCTGACATTCAATGCTGTACACATAGAACTAATTTAAATTGTAAATATGTTAACATCAATACATTTCCTTTCCTAACCTGTGTATACAGGTAGTTCAGGAAAATCGTTTACAAACAAAAATGGCTTACAGAACAAGTCATTTTCGTAATACACCAAAAGAAGTAAATGCAAAAGTGTTTCACTGCAGGGGGTCTTTGAAAATAAATGAAGTAAAAGAAAAAGATACACCCCAGGTGAAATTTTCAACACAGATTGAATGGAATATTCACTTGCCGGCAGACATCGTTGCGAATTGTGCAAATTAACAATTGGAAGATGCATGGGTAACAACGTGCGAAGCGTGTGTCACCTGAGACGGCATTATTTAAATATTCTATAGTTCTGCTGTTGATACTACGTCCTGCTTGCCATTATCGTATATGTTATGCCTCATACGACTCGTAGCGTTTTTATTCATGCAACTGCATTATTGCATTATCGTAAATTTGTATTCCACTGAATATGTGTTGCACAATTCATCTGGTATATCCTTCTCTTTAACTTCATTCATTAACTAAGAACGCTCTGTATCGGCACCCTTTTATGTTTCCGACCCCATTTTCTTTGCAAACATGATTTGTTTCTGGCAGCCTAACCTCCCCTTAAAGTTTGTAAACGACCTTTCTGACGATCCTGCATTCTTCGCTAAGTATTTAATCTCAACAACGTAACAACTAGATAATTGGAGAAGAAGAGGGAGAAGAAGGTTGAACAAGCGAAAGTTACGTTCGAGCTTACTGGTTTTTAATTAATTTCAATTACTTATTAATAATTTCAAGATTCATTGTGATGTATTTATTTACAACTTTGGTTACTTCTCAATTGACTTATTTTTTCATCCTTGTGTTTCATTTGATACATTTTATTGACATGTGAACAGTAATGATTATATATTTTTCCATTTAGATGTGCGTCTCCGTTGATAGTAAACTGCACAGCTACCGAAAATCTTCATGTTAATCTTTGTGAATGCAACCGAACCATAATCCAAATGGCTAACGAATTTCCACTTCCACGATCATTTGACCAGCACACGAATGCGATTATAGTGCAGAACAAATACCTTTACTGCATCCTCGCAGCTTATTATCACTATCTTCCTGCAATTGTTTTGGATGGGATGTTAAGAATTTTAGGGAGAAAACCCAGGTAAGTGTTTTTCTTAAATTTAAATATTTCATTTCGATGCAATGGCATATAATTTGTTGGTTCTTACAACAAATTTAACCTCGAATAGAAACATTTCTGCAGATTCCCTTCATTGGGAACATGAAGTGGTGACTAAGGGTTCACTCAACAACGAAAAATCCAGATTATTAACTGTATCTCACCTATTTAGGCTTTCTTTCCTTATGTACAAATATCCACATATGTAGTCTTATCCTTCTCAGTGAGAATATAATAATAAAGTACAGTTCTATACTCTTCAGGAACAGAGCACATTATAAAAAGCGCATTCACTTCCTTCGTGTCCAAACTCTGTCTTCCCCCTCGAAATAGCAGCGACCTGTGACCCTAGGATGACAAAGCATATCCCTGCGTTCAATTCTCCCAAGAAGACCGAGATGGCCAAGTGGTAAGTTTTCGACTTTAGAGCCAGAGGATTGCAGTTTCGAAACTCGATGTCATTGAAGATCCAGCCATGTGGGCCTGTTTCACGTTAAATCATACGTAGGGGTCCAAACGTCCTTCCGCTGGAGTGGTGTTGAAGTTAAGACAGGTGTTGCCCACCCAGGCTAAGTCCTTGTCATCTGACCGCGATTTCAAATTACATTGTCCATACTAAATGAGCCATCTCGCTGCTTCAAAAAGGGACACTAATATAACTAAGCCAAACTAAATTCAAGCTTCAAAGTCTGGCATCTATCGACATTAAAGGAAAGGTTACCAAGCTTTGCGCAATAACCGCTGAGTAAACAATGTGAACCCTCGAAGCACTAGAAACTCCTTCTTAAAGATGATGCTATTTAAAAAGTGCTGGCCTATTTTATGAACACAGATTTCCTCCCACAAAATACCAGAGGCTGCTCGGTTTGCCAAAAAACATTGTCAATGCTCCATTTCACCTCATTTCAACAACACCATGAATCAGGTGGTGGAATTCCATCACAAGGATTATTCGCTATTCCAAGGAATAATCCTGTCTTACGCAGTTATGCTGCCATTTCTGTACAGCATACTATATGTTAACATGAAAACGACTAAGTACAAAATGGCGCTCAATGAGTCTACGGCTCCCCAAATTTCTGGCAACGTTGTTGTTGCCATTTACGTCTACTCTGAAAACATAGCATTATGGTTATTTTAGGCTTTAGCGCCATCTGTTGTCAAATTTTTTAAGTCATTTTGAAATGAGCTGAGTGAAATTTTACTGTTTTCTCAAGCATAAAGCAGCAAATGGTGTATTTCTGTCGCCAGACGATCTTTTTATATTCACTTTTAAAATGATCCAGTCATTTTTGTCAAACATGATATCCAGGAATCATTTCAAGCTTTCAATTCGCAAGATTATATAAATTTAACAACTTCTTTTTAAAGTGATAATGTTTTTCAGATTGCAGATTTCCTGTTAATCGCATAAAGCAAAAATCTTTTAAAATACTCCACATATCTAACCTAGATCTAACGATCTGGAGATAACAAATTTGACATTAATTACTTTTCACTAATAAAGAGATTTTGAAGATTTTAAAAAGATCTTTAATTAATTAAAAATTAATCGAAATCTTAAAATTTCCTCGATTATCACGGAGCTCATTATGACTGGAAAAGCATTTTTACAAAACTTTAAAACTCAAAAAAATTAGCTTTTAATTGATAACAAATTTTATTTCCGTGCAATTTTTCCTTCATTTTAATAAAGTGTTTAAAATTAATTTAATAATACAAATAATTTAAAAGCGTTAAAATTTTTTTGTTAACATAAGCAAGCATGAAATTAATAGGAAATCCATATCTCAAAGCATCCATATATGATCTCTGATTTTACTGTCTGTGATTAAAATAGTGCTTCTATGGATATAATTGAGGAAGTGTTTCTATATATTTGAATATTTATATTGCTATTCCAAAATGGTAGCCTATTTATATTAAACTGAAAAGTGTTTCTTTTATCATAAATCTCAGTGCTTAATTTATTATCAACTATTTTGATTTCAAGATCTAGAAAATCTGCAGAAGAAAAACCTTCATTAGAATTAATTAAAATTAAATACTCTCGATAAAAGTCAATAAGTGGTGTATATTCTTCTACTTTTGAACAGATTAAAAAATCATCAATATACCTATACATAATATAAGAATTATTGTAATTAATTTCTTTTTCATAATAGTGTAAATATAAATTAGCTAGAGCATGACTTGCTGGTCCACCTTGTGGAATACTTTCAATTTGTTGGTATAATTTATTGTCAAAGCTAATATAATTTTCTTTTAATATAACTTCTATTAATGTTTTATATTTTTAATATTAATCATTTTATATATGCTAAAAATATTCATAAATCTGTAATAAAGTTTCCATCAAATCTTTGATATCTACACTATAGAATAAATCTTGAAAATCAAAAGTATGCACAGAGTAAACATTAATACCGTTAAAATTCTTTATAATTTCATAGCAATTATTAATAATCACTGTATTATTATGTTCTTTTAGTTTTTTAATATTCTCTTACAGATATTTTTGTAATAATTTACCAATTTTCTTTATATAGCTATAACTACCATTCGTTATACTTCTGAATTTGATAGAGTTTTCATGCAAGTTTGGTGTGAAAAAAATATGGGGATAGTTAACTGTCTCACAATAAATATTTAAAATCTTGTGAAAAGCTTTAAATCTATTTTATATTTCTTTAATACTAAAATAAGTTTCAATACATGTATCATTATTAAGAATATGTTCTTTTAGCATCTTAAAATAATAATATTTACATATGATAGCATAATTGTTAGGTACTTTGTCAACATAAACTATAACAAATTCCCTCTGCAGATCCTCTATCCTGTTTTTATATGCTTGCATCATCAGTTGTTCTAAAGTTGTGTCCACACAAATCATTCAATACTCTATATTTATATTCCTCATAAGCTTCTAAGGGCATACTATATTTAATAGCCATTTTTAATTTGAAATTCTCTATATCTTTTCTTAATCTCCCATTACTAATAGATATAATCATTCTGTGTTTTGTTCCCTTTTTCATAAGTTCTCTTAATACACTATTATTTACTATATTTAAGTCACCTGTTATAACATGTCCATACTTTTTTATTTATAAAGATCTTAATTATTAATACATTACATTTGCAATTGTCAATATTATTACTATCTTTAATTTTATTGTAGTTACATATCAATCTTCCAAGTTGTTTATTTTATTTAAAGGCACGTTTGATTTCTATATTCTTAATAGAAAAAGGAACATTATATATTTATCCAATATAGCTGAAAATTTACAATTATCAAGGTTTTATTCATAAATTGAGAAGAACAGTATTCTATGTCTTTAATTTTATTATTTACGCTAGACAATTTTAATCTTTTCAATATAAATTTATAAATATCACTAATAGTATCCCATCCATGAGTATATGGTAAGTTGTTATCAAATAATTCTCTAATAGCTTTAACTTCCCTTTTATTCATTCCAAACATATATCGCTTAATAGTTTTGATATTAAAATCAATATCAAAGTTTCAACTTAATTCTGAAAGATCTTTTATTTTTGCAAAACTTATGATTTCTCTCTTTTAGGTACATTCCTTACAGGAAGTCTACCTATTGCAATAGTTCTCATGACTCGACTTTCGGAAAATTTCTGCAGATCTTCACCGATCATGACCCCTAGAACCCAATATATATATATATATATATATATATATATATAAAGAGAGAGAGAAAGATAACGCTTTTTCCCATGTTATCTTGTAAACACGATAACTGGAGTAATTTTGATCTAAATTTAACCAGCGTGGAATATGTTGTAAGAAAAGTGAAATCTCGGTCGAGTTTCTAGATGGGTTATCCAGCTCAAATGGGGTAGAAATGGTGGGGGTGGAAATTTTCATTTTCCCATAATTCCTTTATAATTGAAAATAGAAAAAAAATTCAAATTAGGCGAATTATTACATCATAATGAACAATTTTTGCATTTAAACCTTTTGAAAGCTACATTTGCTTAGAAGTTATGATCTGAAAAGTGATTTTACCTCAATTCCCCTCCTCTCCCCCTAACTTAAAGTACATATTAACCTAAGCATGTTATCCCATGTTGGAAAGCTCTCGTCATTTGCAGTCTCTCCCGTGCCCCCCCCCCCGCTGTGGTGCTTGGAAGTCCAATCCTTATGAGAATAGAGGGCGAAATGTTCTTTTCCTTATTATTACTAGTAGAAACGTATATGTATAACGCTTTTGCCCGTGTTATCTTGTGAACACGATAACTAGAATAATTTTGATTAGATTTTAACCGGCGATGGATATGTTGTAAGTTCGGTGAAAATATCGCCCGCTTTCGCAGATGGGCTAACCAGCTAAAAGGGTGGGAGGGAAATGGTGGGAGACTGAAAATTTCATTTTCCCATTATTCCCTTACGATTGAAGATAGAAAGAAAACTCAAATTAGGCGAATTATTGCCTTATCACAACAAACAACTTTTGTATTGAAACTTTTTCGATAGTCACAATTGCTTAGAAGCTATGAACTGAAAAACCATATTCAATATTCTCCCCAACTTGTAATTTCCCCTTAGCTCTGTTGCGCCTAAATATAGAAAAAAATTCAATTGGGCAATTTCTCACGTTATCATAACGAACTACTTTTATATTGAAAGTTTTTGACAGCGAGAATTACATAGAAATTAGGAGTTTCCATCAGTCGCATTAGCAGCCACTTTTTATGCGGTAAATAAGTTGATATACTTGGATTTGCTCCGGATTAAAATGCTTTCATGTTTAATCTTTTTAATCTAAAAATTACTATTGTATAAATATTATAACACACAAATTCCTTTTCTGATATGAAACGTTTTTAATTAAAATGAGAACAACAATTGAAACAAACGATTTTTAGAAACATCTGTTTTTTTCATAAATTATTATTTGTTGAATAGGACTTCAAATTTCGTTAAAAATTACTAAAGTACAAGAAAGAAAGGTTTTAATAAATATTTTGAAACAATTAAATTAACTAGTTAATTATTCATTAATTTAAAGAATAAAAATCAATCAATCAATATTGGGTCCTGATATAAATTGTTAATTGTCTACTTTTAAAATTTTCTTTTAGCATTCTTCCTTCTGGAATTGGTTCTCCATATTACTCTTGTTCTTCAACAAGAATATTGTTACAAATTTAGTTTAAAAATAATTTTGAAAAAGTATAAAAATGAAAGAAAAAAAATTTATGGAAATGAAAGATATCGCGGAAAAACGCTTTGCTTAATTTTTAATTACGTGAAATTTTAAGCAACTTTTAGGCTTTGAAAAGTTGAAGGTGACGTTTCTCTTTTCTTAAATAAAAAGTGTGCAAAGTTTGGTAGATATCAGTCTAGTGGTTTAAAAGGAGATGTGGAACATACATACAAAGCCACAATGACTTTTATTTAAATTAAGGTAATTATTAGATAAATATAAGATTAAGATTGCTGGCAAATAGCATGAACCATAAAAATGGTTTTAGTGGAGATTTTGTCGCAATTAACTATTTAATTTTAATTAAGTAAATAGTTAATTTTAATTAATTAAACACTTAATTTTAATAGTTTATTTGATAATTAGTTAATTTGACATATTACTTTAATTTGTTATATAACTAAACATTGCGAGACCATGACTTGTTTAATAAATTCAATATAAAATAGCCAAAAACTACAGATCTTTAAATAAGAGTTCCCTTTATCCTTTTTGATATTGAAAAATATCTCCTTAACTTTAAAATTGTTTTGAAATTTTTTGCCTGATACTTGGTTTTAACCATCGATGAAGATGTAAATTTACTGTTCATATGGGCTGCATTTATATCCTATGCTTTAAACACACGTATTAAATTTGCCACTCACAATGTTTAATAATTTTTTTTTCTCTTATATGATAAAATTTTAGTGACTATTATCTCTGTAACCAGGGAGTTCACTAAATGAGCCCATTTTAGTAGCGTTTTAATGTTTCAAGACGTGTGATTTTACCATTTGACAAAAATTGTTCCACAATTAAAATGTAACCTAGATTAAATAAAGTAATATTTAAATCTAGAACTTTTCTTCATTCGTGTTAAGAGTCAAATTCTTGTTACTGTTTCAGATAGGCTGGATTAATGTTATCTATGAGATATTTGCCCTGCTGAGATGTTTATTTCCCTATGACTCCTACCTGATGAATGTTTATGTGTTGAGATATAAAAAAATTGACCAATGTATTGACCGATAAATCTAGCGTAACATTTTGGAATGAAAAATTGAATCATAAAACCTTGATATACTAAAAAAATCCTTTTTCGGCAAGCTTGAAGGCAAAGGTACATTCCTTTACGCTAATATTACAAAAGAAATGAAATATTACATATTGATCAATACAGATACAACCAATGATTTTATTGTTTCTACACATTGCAATATTTACGCTGTGATTCTGTTTTCATGACATTTAATTTTTTACTATATCAAAGTTTTATCATTCCATTTTTCATTCCAAAAGGTTATGCTAGATTTATTGGTCAGTAAATTGGTCAAATTTTTTTATATCAAAACACATAATCATTCAACACGTATGAATCATAAAGAAATAAATATCCCAGCAGCGCAAATATCCCCTAGATAACATTAAGCAAGCCTATCTGAAACAGTAGCAGGAAATTGGCACTTGCCACGAATGAAAAACGTCTCTAGATTAGATTATTTAATCTAGGTTACCATATAATTGTGCGAACATTACTTTCTCATATGCTAAAATCACATGACATGAAACATTTAAACATTACTAGAATAGGCTCATTTAGAGAACTCCCAGGTTACAGAGATAATAGTCACTAAATTATTAACACATAAGAGAATAAAAATTATTAAACTTTGTGAGTTCCAAATTTAACACGTGTGTTTAAAGCATAGGATATCAATGCAGCCATTTTGAACAAGAAATCTAAATCTCCATCGACAGTTAAAAGCAAATACTCAGGCAGAAAACCCCAAAACAATTTTAAAATTAATGAGATATTTTTAAATATAAAAAAAGGATAAAGGGAACTCTCATATATCTTTTTTGGGTATTTTATATTAAATTTATTAAGGAAATCTTGTTGCAGCCATGTTTAATTAAATATGAAATTAAAGTAATCTGTCAAATTAACTAATTATCAAATTAACTATTAAAATTAGCTGTTGATTAATTAAAATTAACTATTTACTTAAATAAAATTAAATATTTAGTTAATTGTGACATCTTCACTGAAACCTTTTTTATGGCTCATAGTATATGCCAGCAATCTTAATCTTGTAATGATATAATAATTATCTTAATTTAAATAAAAGTAATTGTGTCTGTATGTATGCTCCACATCTCCTACTAAACCACTGGACCGATTTGAACCAGACTTTGCACTTTTTATTTAAGACAAGAGAAAGTCCACCTTAACTTTTCAAAGCCAAAAGTTATTTACAATTTCAATTAATGAAAAATTAAGTTAAGCGTTTTTCCGCGATATCTTTGGAAAACATTATCTCACGAAACTATTTTTACACGTTTTTAAATTTTTAAAAAATTAGAATTTTAGTGACGAAAATTTCATTTCTATACAATTTGTTTCTCTCATTTTAATATTTTTTCAAAATTAATTTTAGCAGAATTCAAGAACAATAGTCTTTACTTTTGAAGAACAAGAATAATGGGGATATATATAGTTGCCAGAATACATTCACAGAATTCTGGAATAATGCTAAAAGAAAATTTTAAAAGTAGGCGATTAACAATTTATATTAGGACCAAATAATGATTGATTTATTTTCATTCATTAAATAAATGAATAATTAACTAGTTAATTTAATATTTTCTAAATATTCATTGAAACCTTTCTTTCTTTTACTTTAGCAATTGTTAACGAAATTTGAAGTACCTATATAACAATTAATAATTTATCGAGAAAACAGCTGTTTATCAATTGAAACAAACGGTTTTTAAACTCTCATTTTAATTAAAAACGTTTCAGATCGGAAAAGGAATTTGTGTATTATAATTATATTAGTGAACGAGGCTGATGGGAACTCATAACTTTTTAGTAATTTTTGCTGTCAAAAAACTTTCAGTATAAAAGTAGTTTGTTATGATAAGGTGATAATTCCCCAAATGGAAATTTTCTTTCCATCTTCAATCTTAACGGAGCTACGAGGAAATGAGAAATTGGGGGGGAATTGAACATCGCTTTTCAGCTCATAAGTTCTAATCAATTGTAGCTGTCAAAAAACTTTTAATATAAAAGATTTTCGTTATGATTATGTATAATTCCCCTAAATGAAAGTTTCTTTCTATCTTCAATCGTAACAGATTAATGGGGAAATGATAAATTGGAGGGAATTGAATATCGTTTTTCAGCTTATAACTTCTAAGCAATTTTAGCTCACAAAAACTTTTAATATAAAAGTTGTTCGTTCTGATAAGGTGATAATTCGCCTAATTGAATTTGTTTCCTATCTTTAGTCGTAACAGAGCTATGGGGAAATAATAAAATGGGGAGGAGATTGAAAGTGGTATTTTATCTCATAACTTCTAAAAAAATTGTAGCTATCATAAAAGTTACAATACAAAAGTTGTTTATTATAAAGAGGCAATAATTCCCCTATTTTGAGTAATCATTCTATCTTCCATCGTAAAGCATTCATGGGGAAATTAAATTTTCAGTCCCCACCATTTCCACTCCATTTTAGCTGGTTAGCCCATCTACGAACTCGGTCGATATTTTCACCGAACTTACAACATATCCCTCGCCGGTTAAAATCTAATCAAAATTACTCTAGTTATCGTCTTCACAAGATAACTGGACAAAAGCGTTATATATATATACGTCTCTACTAATAATTAGGAAAAGAACATTTCGCCCTCTATTCTCATAAAGATTAGAGCTGTAAGAATGAAAGAGTTTGGAAGAGACGGCAAATGACGAGAGCTTCCCAACAAATGCAGTTATAAATTGACATATTTAAAAAAATGATTAAATTAATTAATAAAACATTAATAAAAATTTATAGTATTATATATAAAGGCGCATATGCAGCTATTTATAATATAATACAGAAACAAAAAATAGATAAGCTAAATAAAAATAAAAATTAAATTTTTACAAAAACAACAAAAATTAAAAATTTTTATTTCCCAATAAGGGGTAAGGTTAAAACGTACTTCAAGTTAGGCGGAAAGGAGGGGAAGGGTGGGGAAATCACTTTTCAACTCATAACTTCTAAGCAATTGTAGCTATCGTAAAAGTTTAAATCCAAATCTGTTCGTTATGATATGGTAATAATTCTCCTAATTTGAATTTTCTTTTTATTTTCAATTGTAAAGGAACTATGGGAAAATGAAAATTTCCGCCCATTTTGAGCTGGAAAGCCCATCTACGAACTCGACAGAGATTTTCACTATCCTTACAAAATATCCCACGCTGGTTAAATTTAGAGAAAAATTACTTCAGTTATCGTGTTCACAAGATAACATGGGAAAAAGCGTTATATATATATAACGAGGCAAAACATAATATAAAAACAATAAAATAAAATAAAAAACATTCATATCAAATTCGAAAGGATATGAAAAAACGAATTGAAAGTATATCCGAGTATAGACAAAAATGTGAATAATTACAGATGGAAAAATATATATAAATATATCGCATACACAATGATTACGATTTATATTTTCTTTCTATATATATATAAACTTTTTAACGAAGGGTGGTTTTGGGTTCTAGCGGTCATGATCGGTGAAGATCTGCAGAAATTTTCCGAAAGTCGTGTCATGAGAACTATTGCAATAGGTAGTCTTTCTATAAGGAATCTACCTAAAAATTAAATGTCTTGGAAACAGAATCACAGCTTAAATATTGTAATGTGTAGAAACTATAAAGTCATTGACTATGTCTGTATTGATCAATATGTAATATTTCATTACTTTTATAACATTAGCGTAAAGGAATCTACCTTTGCCTTCAAGCTTGCCAAAAAGGAAGTTTTTCTTAGCTGTTTTATTCTTCGAGTGTCTATATGTTTCTTTATTAGGTTCTCTATGAATATACTGAGAACTATTATTTTTAATTATATGCATTACATTTTTATTGAAGTAGATAATATTAAGACCATATGGATAAATTTTATTATAATATTGCATAAAATAATTTTCTCGCCATAATCTACTTTTAATATTAGGTACTATTTTCACAATACTTATTTCTATAGTTTCGAATCCATGGTAATTAAAATGCTCAATCTCTATTTTGTTAATATTATTATTTCTATTATAGTGCTTTGTATCAGATCTATGTTGATTAATTCTAATATTGATTGAATTAGATGTCTGACCAATATAATTAAAGTTACATACTTTACATGTTAGTACAAATAATTATATGTCTTACAAAATAAATGGCTGGAATCTTCATCTCAATTTGTTTTACATTTATAATAATACAAGCTTTGCATCTCTTGTTTTTACATTTTTGGAACTTTATTATATTTAAATAATCATTTACATTTTGTTTGAGTATTATGTCGGGGGTTATAGCCTATAAATATATTACGCTTATTATTATCCAAAACATTAGGAAGATTCACAATTATTCTTAAGATTCGAGTTACAAAAAATCCTAGCCTTATACCTTTTTTTAATATCATTCTTACACACATAACTATTGTGAAAATGTTTCCCTACATGAACTTTAGGATGTATCGTATCCTCATTATCTACCATCCCTAGTATACTAAATTTAGCATTAGTTACTATTTCATAATCATGTGCAAGATCATGCACAGATTCAGAAGTATCGATTTGTCTTCTTTTATTTTTATTATAATTTTTTTTGTTGAACACTACATTCTCCCTTTCTTCCAAGACTCTGTCTCTTCGACAAAATTGCTGTGGCCTCATGTCACTAACCATATAACACAATTGAAGAAAACAATGGTAAATGTATAACGGTGATATACATACCATTATAGTGTATCACCGAGTCTAGACATTACTAATGAAGTACGCCTAATTGCCAGTCTCTGTCTCTCCCTTTCCCCCTCCCCATCTCCTCCTCTTTCTCCCTCCCTCTCTCTCTCTCTCTCTCTCTATATATATATATATATATATATATATTTATTTAGCCATTTATATATATATATATTTAGCCATTTTGTCCTTTTTTACTGTTTTTTAGTTTTTATTTTGTGTTTATATGTTGGTTTTGATATATATATATATATATATATATATATATATATATATATATAACAAATACGAAACAAACATAGCAGAAATGTAAAAGCAACATATACAAAATAAACATTCAAAAAACAAAATGTCAAGAAAAAAATGTCAAGAAAAGATAGATATATTTTTTGGAACTCTAATATATCTTCTAAAATCTACAAAAACACTATCATTAATCAACTCATAAGAATTAACAAAACCTGCAGCGATAAAAATTCAATCAAGAAACAAATTCAACACCTTATAAATAACCTTAATAGTAATGAAATTCCTACCTCCTTCTACGAACCTTTAATTAATGGCTTTAAGATGTAAGTACAGGATTGCATATTAGAGCTATGCTGGCGCAGTTCTAATACTGTGGTAGGGTCTCTCAAGCCAGACAGGTCTAATGTGATTACCTCGAAAACGCATCTTTAAGTCGTTTATTAACGGATTTCAAATTCAAAGATTATTTAACACTTACCGTTTCCACCTTAATTTTTAACTACACTAGTTACACTATTTTTAAATACACTCATTTCCTTTCTTATCATCTTTTATTAATTTTATTTACACCTTAATTTTTAAATACACTCCTTTCCTTTTTATTTACACCTTAATTTTTATTTACACCTTAATTTTTAAACACACTCCTTTCCTTTTTATCATCATCCCTTAATTTTTATATACACCTTATATTACACATTAATTTTTAAATACACTCCTTTCTTTTTTTCGTCATTTCTTTAATCTTCATCGTTTCCTCAAAGTAGTTCGCCTTCATCCTTTTTTTCCATCGATTTCCTAATCTTCATCGAAACTCCCCCAACCTCAGAAGTAACTTGATATCTTCGTAAACATCCGGTCACTACATGACGCGTTCAGTTATTCCCTTTGTCGCGTCTCCCGTTGGTAGCATCTCTCAGTTTTAGGTTAGTAATTTCATTTCTTTTATTTGTATTTCATTCAAATTCTTGGTTTATCATAATGTTCGGGGTAAAGGACAGTGTTTTTTAGCTATATGCCAACACTGTTCGCAGAAAACATTATGATTTCACTAATTTTAACGGTTCGTATAGATTTTACTTACCCTGATGAGCATCTATACGCTTTTACCGATTTACTACAGTCTCTCCATTTTATTTTAATATTTTTTGACTTTCATGATATTGATATATATATATATATATATATATATATATATATATATATATATATAGTTATGATGTAGATGCAATGTTGAAATTAAATGGAAAGACTGTACTTTATCGGTAAAAGACTATAGACGCTCATCAGGGAAAGTAAAATCTAAACGAACTGCTAAAAAATTAGATAAATCATAACGTTTTCTACGAACAGTGCAAGCAAAGAGCTAAAAACACTTTTCTTTACACCGAACATTATAATACACCAAGAATTCGAATGAAATACCAAATATCAGAAATAGTTTTACGCACCTAAGACTGAGGGATGCAGCCAACGGAAGTCGTGACAAAGGATTGACCCGAACGCGTCATGTAGGGTCCGGATGTTTACGAAATATCAAGTAACTTTCTTTTGCACCAAACTTCTAAGGTTGGGGAGTTTAGATTAAGATTAAGAAACCGATGGAAACAAAGATGAAAGAGATCTACTTTGAGAAAACGATGAAGATAAAAGATATGATGATAAAAAAGGAAAAGAGTGTATTTAAAAATTAAAGTGAAAACGGTAAGCGTTAAATAATATTTGAATTTGAATGCCATTAATAAACGACTGAAAAATGCGTGTACGAGGTAATCACATTAGACCTGTCTTGCTTGATAGAAACTATCACTGTATTAGAACTGCGCCAACATAGCTCTAATATGCAATCCTTTACTTACATCTTAAAGCCAGTTATTAAAGTTTCGTAGAGGGAGGTAGGAATTTCATTACTATTAAGGTTATTTATATGGTGCTGAATTTGTTTCTTGATTGAATTTTTATCGCTGCATGTTTTGTTAATTCTTATGAGTTGATTAATGAAAATGTTTTGGTAAATTTTAGAAGAGATATTTGAGTTCCAAAAAATATATTTATTGACATTGAATTTAAACTCGTTTTTTTGTCATAAATATCTATTTTTGAAGTATTTAGGCAATCAATAATTAATTCCAAAAAAATAACTGGTTCTTGATAGCTATTGCTTTGGATTAATTTAAGTTCATTTGGATACAGATTATTATTAGTTGTATTGAAAGCTTTATGGTTAAAAATAATAAGGTCATCAATGAATCTAAAGACTGAATTCAAATGAATAGCGATATTCCGTTCAAAAGGTGTAAAAATAAATTGGGAAGTATACAGGAAATTATATATATATATATATTTCATATGAGTCACAATGAGTTTACACATATGAGTTTCAAAATTTCACAAGAATCCTCTTAAATTTAGAAGTGTTACTAATGACTGCAATACTTACATTACAAAATCTGGCAAACTCTTGCAAAAATACATACAGACAGTGATAGAGAATTTAAATAATCAAAAAGATACAATTATAGTGAATAATAGTGTAGAGATATTAAATGTAATTAAAGATGTAGAAATAACTAGTGTTTATAGTATTGACTTCCACGATGTATTTAATAGTATAGATATTTAAGATTTGACTAATACCCTAGTAAATATACATAAAGATTATGATCTGAAAAAGATATTAACATTAATAATTTTAAAATCTTATTAATCTTGTTCTAAAAAAAATTATATCTTTTTTGATAATATGATTTTCCATCAAATTAAAGGATTACCTCAAGGAGGTGCAGCTAACAATAGTTTAGCAAATATTTATCTTCACTACTATGAGAAAGATTTTAATAATTATAGCCATAGTATATTATTCCGCTATATAGATGATTTAATATTATTCAATAAAGAAATAGACCTTAAGCCTCATATTGACTACTATCCTGATTATTTAAAACTTATAGAAACTAATGACAATAAATTAGCTGCAGAAATTTTAGATCTAAATATTAAAATCATAGACAATAAATTAGTAACAGATATCTTTGATAAAAGAAATGCATTTAATTTTCAAATTAATAAATTCCCTTTTTGGAATAGTAATCTTAGCATTTCTGTCTTCAAGAATTTAGTAAAAAAATATATAAATAGAAATAATAATTTAGTAACAAAAATTGATATTAGAATTAAGAACATAAAAAATTTTTATTCCTTTGCACTGGATCATGGAATGACTATAGGTATACTAAAAGTATATATAGATAAGAAATATTTAGGTCATATGAATAAATCATTCAAATTGGTTTATAAAGGAATATTTTTATTTATTTGATAGTGGGACAGTGTTTTCACACATTCTACTCGTAATGTGTAATTTTATTCAAATTTGGCTATTGAGTTATTGGTTTCAGATTTATTATATAGATGGCGCCAGGATCTTTCATGTGAAAATTTCCTTTTCAATAGACATTTTTACCAATTTTCAAATATTATCTAGATAAATAACTGTATTAAATTTTTTAATATGGTTTTGAGAATTTTAATATAGGTATCTTACTAATTCTTGATATCAAAAATTAATTATATTATTTGGTCAATCATGTTGTTTCATGGTAAGAATTTTGGTTGTGGCAACATGTGATGTCAATGTGAGTGGCGAGTTATATTGAAAGAGATGAATTCTGATAAGTATAAAAGTAGACACTTATTAGCTAATGTTTAATGAAAGGTATGGGTTTTTTATTGAATTATATATTTACTGTCTTTAGTTCAATATCATAGTGCAATATAATGATATAATACATATTTTTATCCTGAATTTTAGTCGTTTCTAGACAGTTATGTTTTATTGTTAGGGTTAGTTAAAGACCTTTCCTTCTAAATTCTTTCATTTTAGGGTAAATTTCCCTGTTTGTTTTTTCAACAACAATAGTAACAGGGATGGTTTGTACAGCAAAATTAATTTAACCTGGCTAAAGCTTGTCCACAGCTAAGCTGCTATATTAATTGTTGAAAACTCCATTTACTTCGATTGCCTATTTCAATACTTTTAATAACAACGTTTTTTCACTTGTTGACATTTAAATGCTTAAACTTGATTTTATGTTCATGGTATCTTAGTATTTTGAATTTTTTAGATTTGATTTAAAATTGATGTATTGTTCAAGTAATGACTTTTTAGTATAGGATTTGATTCTTGATATGTTTTGTTTATTTTATTTCTGTATGATTATATACAAGTTATATTATATATTTATATATATATATATATATATTAATGTCATAAGAATCAATCAATGTTAAATTCAAATGGAAATATTGTAGTTTATCGGTAAAAGCGTATTGTTGCTCAATTGGTGCAAATAAATGAAATCTATACCAACGTTTTAAAAGTAGAGATATCATGATGCATTCTGCGAACAGTGGTAGCATAAAGCTAAAAAAACTGCCTCCACCCTGAGCATTATGATAGACGAAGAATTCGAATGAAATACCAAATATTAGAAATAATTTTGCGTTCCTAAAACTGAGGGATGCATTCAATGGGAGTAAGAACAAAGAAATGAGCGTAACGCGTCGTGTAGGGTCCGGATGTTTGCGAAATATCCAGTTATTTTCTTTCCAGACAAACTTTTAAGGTTGGATGGAGTTTCTATTACGATTAAGATACCAATGGAAACAAAGGTGAAATCGATCTACGTTTAGAAAATGATGAGGATAAAAGATATGATGATAAATTAAAGAGTGTATTTAAAAACTAAGGAGAAAACGGTAAGTGTTAAATAATATTTGAATTTGAATTCCATTATTAAAGTACTGAAAGATGCGTTTTCGAGGTAATCACATTAGACCTGTCTGGCTTGAGAGACTCTACCACTGCATTAAAACTGCGCTAGCATTGCTCAAATATGCAGTCCTTTACTTACATCTTAAAGCCATTTATTAAAGGTTCGTAGAAGGAGGTAGGAATTTTATTACTATTAAGGGTATTTATAAGGTGCTTAATTTTTTAATTGATTGAATTTTTAACTTTATATGTTTTGATAATTTTTATGAGTTGATTAATGATAGTGTTATGTTGTGTGTTAAATGTGCTTATGTTGTTATGTGGCTTTTACAATTCTGCTATGATTGTTTCTTATTCGTTATATATATATATATATATAAATTATTTTCTTCATTGCCAGAGCCGCCATAGATTGTAGGAAAAGCATTATCTTATGGGCACTCTAGGGGTAAGTGCACCAAAGATAAAGGATGAGAAACCGGAGTTAAAACTAAAGTATTTATTTATTAAAACATAATATGAAATGTGAAAAGTATTTACAGAGGTATTATTTACATTTTAGAGAAGAAAGATTTAGGGTTTGTTAGTTAGCCATTAAAATATCAAACTTATACCTCAGTAAAACATTTAATTATAGCCATCGCCCATCGCCGCCGTGATAATAGGGACGAGACCCCATTAACTGCCTATGCTCGCATCTACCGCATGTCTGCTCGATTTCGAAAAGTCGTCTCCTCCGATTCAAACATTACACTCGGTTTTTTTAACGGAGAAACACCCACGCATTACGTGATTAGCACGAAGAGACCGCGTGATCTTTATCTCTCCATATCTTTCCACTGATACAACAATATTTAAATGAGCTTCTTCGACAAGTGAGAAAATATTATTATTAAGGAACTAAACTTACGCTTTTAAGCTAGACTGGGAAATACAATTTCTACAAATTCGGCCTTTCCTGACGAATTTTCGTCCCGAAAATTACTTTCAGAGGGTAATTCTACTTCAGTAGCTCAAAAATTTATTCTAGAACTCAAAGTTCAAAAATTAGGCCTAGCACCTAAAATTCAAAACATTCAACCAAAAATTAAAAAAATTCCAACTGGCAACATTGAATTTAAGCTCAAAATTCATCTCGCAACTCAAATTCATTCGAAATATTTAACTTAAAAACTCAAAATTAAACTTCTTGCTGTCAATAGCAATGGCTTTACAACAAATCAAAAACATCGAAACTAAATATAATAGCAATACTGAAAAGTAACACAAAAGACAGTTCTTAAAATAACTTGAGATTCACATTATATCAAAATATAGGATAAGCATAGTATTAGTTTTGCTCAAATATGGAAACTGCAAAAATTCAAACAGAATACAACAAAATATTTATGGAAAAAACAACTTAAATGCAACACTGTAAAATATTGTATATATTTTATTCAAAACAACATTTCACCGAAATATATACCTTTCAAAAATATAGTAACTGCCAGAAATATCAATTTCTTGCAAAATAGTAACTGTATAGTTAATTGTAAAAACCCTAATTATTTGTTAACAAGCAATACAATGTAGTTAATTAAAAATACCCTAATTATTTGTTAAAATAGATTAGCCTTTTAATTTATTCAAATATCAGTCTTTCATTTATGTAACTTTTAATTATTACAGCAGCTTGTAAGTTAACTAATTTCCAAAATTGTTATGCCCTTTATTCATCTATTTTGAAAACACATTAGCCCTTATATGTAATAAACTTTTATTACAAACTGTAATATTATTATAATCATTAGCCCAAATTCAGCTTAGATAATTATTAACACTTGATAATTAGCCCTTATATGTATTCAAAATGATTCAACATTGATAATTGTATACATTAAAATATTAGCCCATTTGTTCATTTCAAAACATTTGACTCAAACATTTGTAATATTTGTCCATTAATTATTTCAATTGTGTTTGTAAACACTAGAAAATTATAAAAATATTCAATTCAATTCTCATTTGTAACATAAGGCAGGAAGGAGCTCATTATTTATATTCAATTCTCAAAACATTAGCCCATAAAATATTTAAATTGTAAATTATTTGCCTATAAATATATTTAATTTTCATATTTGTAAAGAGTTTGCCCATAAAATATTTCAAATAATTCTTAAACATTTGCCCATATGTTTATTTGAAACTCAAAACTCGAAGATTTTCTTTCAGAAACTTGTAAATACTCATTTGTGTCTTAAGCTCAGCTATATTAAAATTCTTATGCATATTCAATGCTCAAATGTAATCGTCGCGGAGTTGTCTGATAAAAACTTTGACTCACTGGTCATTTTAGGACATTTTCTTGTCACTGAATATTCGATGAAATTCTTTCAAAACTAAAATCACTTTTCAAATAAATTAAAAACTCTCACAGGAGTATACTCAAAACTTTCGTAAATCGATGATGCCGTAAATGTGTAACTGTGACTGAACTTGTAAAAACGGTGAAGACGGCAAAAATGAACTTTTTATTCAAAACATGAAGACGACAAAAATGAACTTTTTATTCAAAACATGAAGACGACGATAAATACTTCTCAGAACGCAAAACGGCGATTAGGAACTTATTTTTAAATATGAATAATTTTGGCGAGAGGTACCTTTGGAAAAACATGTGGCAGGACAACATAAGTACCACGAAGATCGTCGTACCTAACAACCTATTCATGTAACTAGTTCATGGAGAACTCGATAACGGCGATTTATGGTGAAAGAAAATAGAAATGGTATGAACTATGATTCGACAATTCTCGAAAGGTTCTGATGTCACATAGTCCCTTCTTTTTCCTTGCTTCGATGAATTAGCAGCTGTGATTGTAAAATCCGAGGACAATACCCTTGAAAACGTCTCGTGAAAACTCGATGATTGCTGTTATTAGTTCCTTATTATTTGTTTCTATATGTTCCTTTAATAATTTCTCCTTAATTCAGGCTTTTAGCTGGTTTTAAAATTGAAAAACGTTGAAATTGTAAATCGTTGAAAAACTCTCATGAAAACTAAGTAAATTCTTATTCAAGATAAGATAACTACAAGAAGACACAAAATAATTCAAAGGGGAAGGGCAATTAGAGCTCATTAATTCGATAAAAACAGTGTAACCTTTCACTGTGTTGAAGTTAGGAACTAATACATCAAAAAATTCCAACATAAATTATTATCTGAAACACTTTTATTAAATGCAGTAATAACTTTCAAAAAGGACACTCAAATAAAATACGCTGATTCAAATTCAAGGACCAGTTGAAAAATGAATATACAGAGATACTTTTACAAATTAATACAAACATCAGTAATGGGAATTAAAGTTTCAGCAGGATCACTTAATTATTATTCAGAATACTTTCTAGGATAAATCATCAAAACCCTAAGCTTAGAAATTCTTTTAGAACTTTCACATGTGAAAAAGCTAAGTCAGCATAATAAAATATTTTCCATTAAGATAAAAACTATTTATTCTTACCAAAAATTTATGACACCTAATTACTGAATCAAAAACTTCTATTGAATTGAAGATTTTTGTTATGAGAAAATCTCTGGCGAAACTGCCAGAACTTAAAACGAACCCGCGAACTTTGCGCAGCTGGAGCAATGATTATGGTAATTTAGTTGGCTCGGCGACTAACGCCAAAAATGCTAACGGAGGAATTCTTTATTTCAGAAGAAGCATGAAATAATTTTCTATTTCTAAATTAAATATGAAATACTTTTTACTTGGAAAATCTGATAAAGTACGATACCACATATGTGAAAATTCGAACAGCCATATTAAGAAAACACTTTAAAAATAAACACCAGTTCAAAACACTGAAAAATATATGGAAATATGCAAACATTTCACTTTAGACATTCAACTTCAAAGTAAACCCTAAGGGTGATAAATTTTTATTTAAATATGCATTTGAAAAATTCGAAATTACCAAGAATACTGATAAAATAATAGTTTTGTAAGCATTTTATTATGAAAACACACTTTAATTTACCAGAATGAATAAAACTTTAGATTTTTATATATTATTCGTAAATATGGAATGAATTTATTCAACAAAACATTCTAAATATATTTATGAGATATTGCAAATTATTTTTAGAACCAAAACTAAGCATGATTACTCAATATAGGACAGATAGTTATGCAAGATAAAGCATTATATGTCTGGTTTTTCAGAAATGCACTTCGAACTGTGTTGCAGCATCTTGAAGGAAGAGTAGTGGAACAGTTAAGTTTTAGGAAACGGGTTCTTGAAATGTACTTACATTGTGGTTGAATTTGATAACGTTAATATCTGAAACACAAAGTTTTTTTTCACTAATAACTACTTCCAGGCAATGACATGCCTAACGATGATTTTTGAGACATTTTTCACAGATAAATTCACTTTATTTTTCAAATGCTGGGAGATACTGCAATCACACACATAGTTTCAAACGATGATTTTTAAAACATTTTAACTTTTGGAGACACACGATTTTAAAACTAGATGAAACATGCTTTTTTTCACTGAAAGATGCACTTTATTGACGGTGTAGGGAGATGCGATGATTTGTTTTCACAGAATTCGAACACCGATGACACTTTTGACGTACACACTGCACTTTAATGATCACAAAACTACGTTGTGGACTTTTTTCTTTGTTGTTGTTGATACCACGCTGAACTCTGGAGAAGGGCTGGAATACATTTCACTGGAAACGGCACGTAGTTTTCTTGCTGGGCTTTCTGGAGATTCATCTGCTTGTGCCAGAACAACGAATGAGACAGTAGGGCTGTAGAAAACAATTTGACGTGGAGAATTCGACGATTTGATAGTATTGGAACATTTCGGCAACGCAGGTGAAGGTCGGGATGAGAATTCTGTTCTGCGGGAAAACTGTTTTGCTCGGAGAATGCTGGGCTGATTTCGCTGACATCAGCATCTTTTCTGCTCTGGAATAGGGTTGTTTACCGGACTCGTGCAGGAACGGGTTTTAACTCCGTTTGCTTATTTTTCGATGACTTGATTCACTGCTTCGGAGACATGACTTTAGCGGCGACTACCGGATGATTCGTTGAAGGCTTTTCTGCTGGACTGCAGGAGACCGTTCCTTTTAATAATGTAGGGCAAACGTGAGAAGGCTGATTATTTATTTTTGCTGGTTGTGACTTTTGCGGCGACGATAATTATTTTTTGGCTGGCGCGGCATAGACATTCGTCGATGTGTGCGGCGATAAAAATGAGTGGTATGGTGAATGATGGCTGGCGTTTAATTTATCTCAATTAAAAACTCCTTCAAAACAATGTAGGGCAAATCAAAGACTATAAATTAAGTAGAAATTGGCAAGGTGGCCCGTGGAGAAATTCAAATCAGGCTGAGAGCAATAAAATTTTAAATTTCACGAAAAAAGTGGCAAGGTGCGAGGTGGTCCGTGAAGAAAGTCAAGCTGAGAATAATTCAAATTTAAATTATATATATATAACAAATAAGAAACAAACATAGCATAAATGTAAAAGCAACATATACAACATAAACAATCATAAAACAAAATGTCAAGAAAAAAAATCTGCGGTAAGAAAAAACCGAAAGTTCTTAAAGAGAGAAAATAAACAAAAGTTGAATATATATATAAAAGGGGAAGATAATCGGGGAGCTACCTTGGATCGTTATCACGTTACCCCGTTGTTCCATTTTTTTCGTGCAATGTCAAAGAAAATATTTCTATTGGTTATAAAATAAGAAAATGCAGTGACTCTCAAGATGTAAAACTTGCCCCTTTTTCGACCCAAATCTTGTCTCCTCAGACACTTCAACTAACTTTGAATGTAAAATGTTTAATGCGATATACTACCGAAAATGTGGTTTATGTGACATGGGATATGTAGTACAAACCAGCAATTCCCTTAACATTAGGATTAATTCACATCCCTCCGATATTAAACATTATAATAACAAAGAAAAATTCAACATAGAATACAATCACTTCCAGAAGCACGATTTTAGCAAAGTTTGCCTATATATGCTATATATTAATCCAGATAAAAATACAAGATTAGAAATGGAAAACTTCTGCATGCTAAAACTGAAAACTATTGCCTCATTTGGACTTAATGACATATTTCAAAACAAAATGATCAATCTTAACACCTGTTATGCATCACAACTTTTCGATACTAGCCATAACATAAACAAAAGAGGTTGCAGAGGTGGCGGTAAAAATAAGAAAAATTATAATAGATTATCAATAGAAGAACTGAATTATTCGCTCTATCAAGAACTAAAAACAATTGAAAACGATTTCAATAAAAGTTTTAACTACAAACCCGTAAAAAATTTCATCTTCTCTATTTAAAATAATCTATGCCATATTTTTGAAAATATTCTACATACTTACAGAACTGATAATCAACACTTTCTTCTCCTCAATGATCTATTTAAAGCAAAGATTGCAAAGCTTCATAAGAAAAAGTCAGATCAAACCATTTTATATATGACAATTAACTTCAAAAATCTAATATTCGTAAAATTTAAATTAATCTCTGCACTTAAAGAAAATTCTAACTTATTCCCAATAAAAAATATTGAAATAAACAAATGCCTTAAATATGACACAACATTTGGAAGAAGGGTCTTCTATTATAATTCTTTCTGTAAAAATATAGAAACGAATAGAATCAATGTTCCATTTCATTTCAATGAAGAAAAATATAAAAATTATGTGGATCTTTTTCATAAACACATCCTTACTGGCAAACTTAATATTATAGAAAACGAAGAATTAAGGTCGATAATGAATAAAGGTACCAAATTTCGTCCCATTTTCAAAATTTCTTTAAAACACATTCTAAAAAGTTTTCTCAATGACCTTGATAATTTTTGCCTAAAAGGTACTCATAAATTTGACACACCTGTGCAGTTTTTCACCGAATGGAAATGGAATATGTATTTCAACTTTAAACACTTCGTGAAAAGCAATTACAGATTAATCAATGCAAGAAATGAAACCTACGAATTCCGTAGTATAAAGGGAAGCATCGAAACTCTGCAACAACATTTCATTATAACACTTATTGACAAAGCATCCGGCAACTACGCATTAATTTGCAAGTAATTTTATCTTGAACTATTAGATACGGAACTAAAATCTTCAGAAACCTTTAAACAGTGTAAATCCAATATCATCATATATCCCAATCACATTAAGAAAAAAATCTCTGCTTTAAGCAAAAAAATTGAATGCCACAATGTAAATAATAACCTTCCGTATATTGTCATCTATCCTAAGTTCCATAAACAGGTTATTAAATTTAAATACATTACTTGCGGTAGGAACACCTCTATGTATAAACCTGGAATAATCTTCTCCAAATATCTCAACATAATCCTCAAGTTTATTGAAGACGAAAATATTACATGGATAATTAAAAACAATAATAAAGTTATCGAATTCCTTAAAAATAATAAAATAGATACAATAGAAACCTATGATTTTCAAGACCTCTTCACAAGCATCCCATTAGATAAATTACAAGAAGTCTTAATGAACTATTTCTACGACCTAAAAAACTTGCTTAACATCCCAATAACATTGTGGAAAGATCTTATAAATTACTGTATTTACAATAACTTTATTTTCAACGGGAAAAACATCTTTCAGCAAATTAAAGGCATCCCAAAAGGGACTAGCCATTCTTCTTTTCTTGCCAATTCATTTCTACACTTTTTTGAACGGAATATCGCTATTAATTCGAATTCAGTCTTTAGATTCATTGATGACCTCATTATTTTTAACCATAAAGATTTCAATACAACTAAAAATACTCTGTATCCAAATGAACTTAAATTAATATAAACCAATAGCTATCAAGAACCAGTTATTTTTCTGGACTTAATAATTGATTGTCAAAATACTTTAAAAAAAGATATTTATGACAAAAGAAACGAGTTTAAACTCAATGTCAATAGATATATTTTTTGGAACTGAAATATCTCTTCTAAAATCTACAAAAACACTATCATTAATCAACTCATAAGAATTAACAAAGCATGCAGCGATAAAAATTCAATCAAGAAACAAATTCAGCACCTTAAAAATAACCTTAATAGTAATTAAATTCCTACTTCCTTCTACGAACCTTTAATTAATGTCTTTAAGATGTAAGTAAAGGATTGCATATTAGAGCTATGGTGGCGCAGTTCTAATACTGTGGTAGGGTCTCTCAAGCCAGACAGGTCTAATGTGATTACCTCGAAAACGCATCTCTCAGTCGTTTATTAACGGATTTCAAATTCAAATATTATTTAACACTTACCGTTTCCACCTTAATTTTTTATTACACTAGTTACACTTTTTTTATCATCATACCTTAATTTTTACACCTTAATTTTTAAATACACTCCTTTCCTTTTTTTATCATCTTTCATTAATTTTTAAATACACTCCTTTCCTTTTTTTATCATCTTTCATTAATTTCTAAATACACTCCATTCCTTTTTTATCATGATTCCTTAATTTATATACACCTTATTTTTTTATATTACACATTAATTTTTAAATACACTCTTTTCCTTTTTTCATCATTTCTTTAATCTTCATCGTTTCCTCAATGTAGTTCGCTTTCATCTTTTTTTCCCATCGATTTCCTAATCTTTATCGTAACTCCCCAACCTCAGAAGTAACTTGATATTTTCGTAAACATCCGGTCCCTACATGACGCGTTTAGTTACTTCCTTTGTCACATCTCCCTTGCATCATTTCTCAGTTTTAGGTTCGTATATTCATTTCTTTTATTTGTATTTCATTCAAATTCTTGGTTTATCATAATGTTCGGGGAAAAGGACAGTGTTTTTAGCTATATGCCAGCACTGTTCGCAGAAAACATTATGATTTCACTAATTTTTTAGCGGTTCGTATAGATTTTACTTACCCTGATGAGCATCTCTACGCTTTTACCGATTTACTACAGTCTCTCCATTTTATTTCAATATTTTTTGACTTTCATGACATTGATATATATTTATATATATACAAAAGAAAAAAAATGGGGGAATAATTCCCCAAAAATCTTTCAAGATCAGAAACCAGAAAGTATATATATTATAACATACCATTCAGTAGTTATAAATATTGTTAAGCCTTGAGTATTATCCTAAAGATAGTTCCGAATATAAATTGAAAATATTATTTTTAAATAATTCTTTTAAAACTATAATAAAACACTATAAAAATATTAAAATAAATTAAATTTTAACCTTTATAATATATATAGAAATGTACATAAAAGAACAAATAAATATATATGTATATAAAGTAATAGAAACCAAAATATAACTTGTTATATATGAACATACAAAAACAGAGTAAAAAAGACATAAAAAATGCAATTCATAAACTAAAAATTTATTAATTAAACACGATAACCAACTATAAAATAAAATCTAAAAAAAAGAAAATACTTTAGATACTAAGAGATTATTATTAGATACTAAGTTTAAAACATTTAAATGTTACCATGTAAATGAACTCTGTTGCTATCAACACTATTGAAACAAGGCAATCCAAATATATGGAATTTTCTACAATTAAATTGGTTGTTTGGCTGTGGATAAGCTTAGCACGGTTAAATTAATTTTGCTGAACAAACCATCCATGTTATTAAAGTTTTTGAAAAAACAGAAAGGGTAATTTACTCTAAAATGAAAGGATCTAGAATGAAAAATTATACATTGACACTAATAAAATATCATCGTTTTATTGAAAGTACTAAAATTAAATCTATGAAATGCATCAATATATTGCACTATTATATTGTACTAAAACAATAAATACATCATTCAATAAAATATCCATACTTATTCACAAGGAATTATAGAACTCATTGTAACTCACATTTTCCATTGAAGATTCGGTCCTGAGGGCAATTAAGGGACCGTCTACAAACTGATGAAGACAAAAAACATTTTTTGGACTACCCCGCTTCACAGAATACTGATAACAAGATGAAACTTTCAGAAATGGTTATGTTTAATGTGCAAAATATTTACAAGAATTTTCCCAAACCCAGTATAAATATTTGGGAAGATATAAAGGTTTCTTAAAAAATCCAAAATTTTCCCGCCTGTTTTCTGCTTATAACATGTAGAGTTTTTTGTTATATTATACGAGACTTACAGAAAAAATTACAGTATATTATAGAAGCATTTTGTAAAAATTTGAAAATTATTTTTTGAATAGAGGAAATATGATCATTTTTAGTAAATAATGTTTTACTGCGCATGCGCAAACGTATCGTAGTTTCTTTTTCAAAACTGTAAAGCCAGATATATAGGACAACTTTTATAAAAAATTCAGTTCAATATCAGTAGTGTTCAGAAAGATATCGGCATTGCAACGAGCAAAATTTTAGCTCCTATCGATGAGAAACTAAAAGATGAGTGGTTGTACACAAATTGATATTTTTTTAAACTTATATCTTTGAATAGTTATATTGAATTGTATAGTGGTTAGAATATGCTGAATGCCCATGAAAACTTATCAATTACGTGCATTACTTATATTCCATCTAATTGGGAAAGAGAAATAACAAAAAATATTACTTTAATTATATTATTTACATGATTATTAACAAGTTACATATTGTTACAATTTTACAGCCAAACCATATTTTTAAATATATTTCTTTTAAGGGCAAACGATTTTTTTATCTAATTCATTTATTTTCTTAAAATCTTTTAATCATGCTACAAATATATTTTTATTCGTTACAAATATTACAAGTGTTCATGGGTATTCAGAAAATTCTAACCATTATACTTTTCAATATGACTATTCAAAGATATAAGTTTAGAAATATCAATTTGTTCAAAACCCCTCATTTTTCAGCTCCTCTTCGACAGGAGCTAAGATTCTGCTCATCGCAATACCGATATATTTCTAAATACTAATGATATTGAATTGAATTTTTAAGTTGTGAAAGAAATATTACGCTATGTTTTGCGCATCTGCAGTAAATCATTGTTTAATAAAAATGATCATATTTCCTGTAATATTCAAAAAAAATTCCAAAATGCTTCTCTAAAATATTGGCATTTTATCTGTAATTTTCGTATAATATAACAGAAAACTCTGCATGTTATAATCAAAAAACAGGCGGGAAAATTAAGGAATTATTCAGAAAACCTCTATATCTTCCCAAATATTTGTACTGAGTTTACGAAAATTCCTGTAAACATTATGCTCATTAAACATAACCATTTCTGAAATTGTCATCTTGCTATCAGTATTCTATGAGGAGGGGTGGGTCAAAATTTTTTGTCTCCATCAGTTTTTAGACGGTCGCCTAATTGCCCTCAGGCAGAATCTTCAATGCAAAATATGAGTTACACTTTATTCTTCATATGCTCGAAGTTTAAGGGTAGTCATTTAAACATTCCCTTAGAAATTCTTAAAAAATTTAAAAATCTGCAGCTGTCTGGATACTGTTGGTCATATAGGGTTTGTATGCAATGACTTTGAAATCTTTCTATCTTTAAAATAAATCCTTACTTTCTGATCTTTAAAACAAATCCTTATTTTCTCATTTTTAAAATAAATCCTTATTTTCTTATCTTCAAAATAAATCCTTATTTTCTCTTTTAAAAAATAAATCCTTTTTAACGACAGTTAATTTAATTATTAATGAATTACTTCTACTTTAATCCTATTATAAAATCACTTCTACTTTAACGAGACTCGCAAGAGTCACGATATTTCTCGAGCCTCAACTTCAATACTTTTCTTTTTTCGGTATTATAAAAAAAATCCGTGTCTGTATAAATTCCTTCTTTTGTAAGCATGTAACGCACTAAGGAAGTCACGCCGTTTTAGGCGTAATTCTTTACTCCTGGCCATGGCTTTATTATTTCTATAATCTTTTAAAAATCTTTATTATAGAGTGCTATACAACTAATTTGATTGTGCCTTACTTCTGGAATAAACAATTTTGTCCTTAAACGACTGCATTTTTAAAAATTTTAATAAACACAACATCAATGGAAATGATGTTTCATATATATATATATATATATATATATATATATATATATGTATTAGGGTGGGCAAAAAAACTTTTTTTCTATTTTCCGATAATGGGTAGTACGGAAAAGGTGCCATTGGTGGCAAAAAGTGCACATAAAAAATTTGAAGTTTGTAGGACAATTTCTCGATTTGCCGCAAATGCGTAGAAATTTCGGCCAAATTTTGCTGGATAGAGACATCCATACCTGTAGTTTCCAAACGAACCGTTAACGGAAAAAATTAAAGACTATTATAAAAAGTGCCGATCTGTGGAGAAATCACTTCACTTTAAGGGCATAAAAGAGAAGAAGAACGGCGAAAAATTTATACAGAATGCTGAATCCTCTCTCTTTGACATTTCAGCTTGTTAATGTAAAGATTTGGGCTATTGTACCTGTGAAAAGAGTCGCAAAGTTCCAAAACGAGGGGTAACGTTCGTTCACAATCAAATAACTGTTCGAGTTATGTGTATCGGAAACATTGACAAGCAAACTAGCAAAGTCCTTACAAAAACAGTGTGTAGGAAAATAAAAAGGGCTGCATGTTCAAGTACTTTTGTGCCTGGTCAGTCAACGAGTGGCGTTCAGTCTACTATCCTATTGAAATCTTCAGAAGATTCATTATGTGACTGCTTTGAAGAATCCGACTGGAACTAAATTTTGAAAGGATATCAACTCCAGACACTTGCAAACGCATTTCCCTTCCTCATACAACATCTGCTGCATTTATAACTGGTGTATCAGAGTGAGATGTGGCGTTAATTGCTTCAGCCGTGCTGCAAGACGCAGGACTTGTCACGGAAGAAAATAAGAATCTCGTCGTCCATAAGAATAAGAAACTAGGGGGAAAAATACAGGAGGAAGAAAATCTGGATGGATTAAAAATTAAAAGCGTATTCTTTGATGGAAAAAAAGATAAAACGTTATTCATTGGGAAAAAAGTACAAGCGACGTTGTCGACAGAAAGACGAAGAACATATCACTCTGTTTTCTGAACCTGGTTCTCAATGTTTGAGACATTTGACACCTTGTTCCGGTCACGGTGAAGAGATAATTGCATCGTTGTTTTTTCAGTAAGAACAAAGTTAATATGAAAATGCAGATCATTTTACAAGCTATACAATTATTACAGGTAAATGCTGCCAAATACAATATATCAAAATTTTGACAAAATAAAAACGTTAAAAAACAGAATTTTGCTGAAATTTCTACGAATTTGCGGGAAATGAAGAAATTATAATAAACACTCCAAAATTTTTATGTGAACTTAGTGCCACCAATGGCACCTTTTCATCTCTACCCATCATCAAAAATAGAAAAACAAAAATTTTTACAAATTTTGTTGAAAACATCAAGAAACAGCATTCGACCGAAATTTCTACGCACTTGCGGCAAATCGAGAAATTGTCCTAAAAACTTCAACTTTTTATGTGCACTTTGTTCCACCAATGGCAAATTTCCCGCATTACCCATTATCGAAAAGAGAAAAAAGTTTTTTCGGCCCACCCTAATATATAAACCAAAATAGAACTTGTTATATATGAACATACAAAAACAAAGTAAAAAAGGCATATCAAGATGCAATTCATAAACTAAAAATTCATTAATTAAACAAAACAACCAAATCTAATATAAAATCTAAAGAATTGAAAATACTATAGATTCTAATAACAAAACATAAGCTTAAACATATAGTTGTTAACATGTAAATGAACTCTGTTGCTATCAAAACTATATAAAGAAGGAAATCCAAATATATAGAATTTTCAACAATTAAATTAGTTGCTTGGCTGTGGGAAAGCTTTTGCCAGGTTGAACCACTTTTGCTGTACAAACCATACCTTTGCTTAAAGTTGTTGAAAATCAGACAAGGTAACCCTAAAATGTAAGAATTTAGACTGAAAAATTATACATTAACACTAACAAAATATCATCGTTTTATTGTTCCCCCTGAATACCTTCAAACTTGTCAAATCCTTCAAATATGACATTCCTCTTGGTCGTAGGGTTTTTAATTACAATTTCTTTTGTGAAAACATTGATAGCAATCGAAAATCTGCTCATTGTCTCTGCAATGAGGAGGAATATAGGAGTTTCGTGGATCCCCAACATAAACACATTATTACAGGTAATTTAAATATAATTCAAGATATTGAAATACGAATACTTTTGGAAGAAGGTACTAAATTTCTTCCCATTTTTAGAATAAAAAAGAACAGATATTAAAAAGTCTTCTTAAAAATATTGATTGTTTTGTTTAAAAATTTCAAACAATTTCGATAATCCTCTTTGTTTCTTCATAGAGTGGAAATGGCTTTATTTTTTCAAGTTTAAAGATTTTATCAATAAGAATTTCTATAATTACTATAAAAATAACAGTTACTATTCCTTGAAAACAATAAAAGAAAAAAATCAAAGAACTACAAAAACTTTTCATTCTTACTCCAATCGATAAAACCTCAGGCAATTTCTCTATTATTTGTAAAATATTCTATCTTGAACTCTTGGATAAGGAGCTGAAAACCTCTGAAACATTCAAATTATATAAATCTAATAGCACCGTTGTACAGAAAAAACTCCGTGCTTCAAATAAAAGA
Organism: Araneus ventricosus; assembly: GCA_013235015.1. Classification (NCBI taxonomy): domain Eukaryota; kingdom Metazoa; phylum Arthropoda; class Arachnida; order Araneae; family Araneidae; genus Araneus; species Araneus ventricosus. Next base: position 446,889 of record BGPR01000382.1, on the reverse strand, counting down.
ATTCATTGCATAAGTAATAATATGACCCTTCCATATATAACAATCTATCCAAAATTCCACAACATAACCTATAAAATTCAGATTTATCACTTACGGAGAAAATACTTACATAAAAAATAGCCGGAGAAACATTCTCTGAGTACTTAAATATCATTCTAAGTTTCATAGAAAAAGGAAATTTTACTTGGATAATTAAAAATAATAAAAAAGTGATTGATTTTACAAAGAACAAAGAAATAACTTACATCGAGACATGCGACTTTCAGGGCCTGTTCACTAGCATCCCACTTAATAAATTAAAAGAGGTTTTAATGCAATATTATTATGAGACTTGAAAAACTTGTACAGAAGCTTATTGGTTAGACATAATTAATTTATGCATATTCAATAATTTCAACTCGAATGCCGAAAATATTTTCTCACAGATTAAAGGAATTTTACAGGGGTCTTGTTTTTCTTCTCTAATTTCAAATCCTTTTCTTCATTTTTACGGAAAAAATACTGTTTTAAGTCTAAATTCAGCTTTTAGATATATAGATGACATCCTGGTTTTTAATTTTAAAGATTTCTTTTCAGTTAGTAGGGATATTTATCCTGAGGAAATAAAATTAACAAAAACTAACGGTAATAATATTAAAGCTATATTCCTTGATCTTGATATTGACAGTCATAACGAATTAAACTTAAGCATTTACGACAAAAGAAATTAATTTAAATTTAATGTTAATAGGTTTAAATTTTGGAATTCTAATATCTATTTTAATATCTATAAAAACACAATTTTACATCAATTACTAAGGATTAAAAATTTGTAACAATAAAAGAAAAAACAAATTGAACTTTTCAAAAACAATCTGAACTCCAATAAAATTCCCGCTTCTCATTATTTACCCTCATTACAAAGCGTTCTGTAGAAAAAAAAACTTTGCTATTTTTGTCTTTATTCTATTTTCCTTTGATCTATTGTATTTTACAGTTGGCCTCATTCCGGTTAATTGTCTATTGTTTACTTTCTGATGCTCGTAAAAATGTTCCTGGGACTTCACGGACAGCAAAAGGTTTCTAAGACTCTTCACTTCTCACTCCTAGTAAAATATTTATCGCGACTCATGACGTTAACCGTTAACTGTCAACCACCACAGCCGTGTTCACGTCAGCACATTTAAACGATGTTTGTGCCGCGTGCTTTGCGTCTGTTCCTCCCTTTGATTCTTCTCTTGTGGATTATTGGGTGAGTTTTGACACTTTTCTCTTCATTTTTGTTTTGCTCTGTTGGTTATGAAGCTGGATTTCATGTATTTTATTGCAAATGGACATGAGCTTTTTATTTTCATTATATTTATTTCTACTTTTTTCAAATGGACTCTTATCTCTTAGCTTTGTTTCCTTATTTTAAACTATGGTTTTGTTTGGTGTTCCGGGGAAACAAACTTGTTTTAGCATTATGGATAGAGTTTGTGATTAGAAACACCGAATTTATTCATATATACGCCCGTTCTGGATTTCCCTTGCTGATGACGCGTCCCGGACGTTGGCGTTTTGTTCCTTTTGTTGTTTTGGCTTTTCTTTTATGACATGGTTTTGTTTTCTTTTGTTAATATTTCTCACTTTTCAGTTGTACTGCTGCATTGGCACATTTACCGCATTTGTGAAGTTTTTTCTCATATTTAAATCTTTTTCAAAATCCTTGTTAATCGTATTATGTCCGTTTCCTAAATTTACTTTATCTCAAATATTACTTCTTTGATTTAAATATTTGTTTGATTAAAACTAATTTCTTAATTAGCTATTGCATTTGTTTCGGTTTTTGTATATATATATATATATATATATATATATATATATATATATATATATAACAAATTTAAACAATCATAACAGAATTGTAGGAGCAACATAATCAACATAGACATTCAAAATACAAAATTTCAAGAAAAAAATCGGCGGGAAGAAAATGCCGAGAGTTCTTATAGAGGGACAATAAACAAAAGGGGGATATATATATAAAAGGGGAAGATAATATAAAATAATATTAAACACATACGCAACGAATGCGCAATAATGCTGCAATTAGAGAAGATTTGTGGAAAATATATCATTGTCAATATTTTTTACCGATAAACTACAGTCTGTCCATTTAATTTCAATTTTGATTAATTTTCACGACATTGTTATATATATATATATATATCGTAACGCACGTAATGCGCCTGATGCAATCAAACGAAACGAAGAATCAAATTTAAAGCTTCGTCACTCTATCGGAATAGAGGTTATAATTTCCTCTGAATTTTATTATTATTGTTATTCATCATGAAATATTGTTCCGTTTTAGGATACACTCTCTGTACCGTTTCCTTGACACTGTGATGAGTCAATTGAACTATTTCTCGTCTCGCTCCTTCGAATTTGAGAGGAATAACTTGGAATACCTCGACAAATTGATCCACCCTAAAGACAGGAAGGTGAGTGAACGAAAATCAATCTTGAAATATGACACTTTTGATATACAGTGAAATCTTTCTACAGCGGCCACAGTCCGTTCCCAGGAAAATTGGCCGCTGTAACCGGTGAAATGTTTGGAAATAAAAAAATGCTTATTTAAACAATTCCTAATTCGTTATTTCTCATAAAGAAAATTTTATGAATCACTTAAAGTGTTTCGAAAATTTCTAATCTCTATTGAAAACGATACAGTATGCGTTTGCTATTTATTATCTTTGGGTTATTTTAACATCTCTCACAGCTTTTTTGGAGATTAATTTATTTTAGTTTTCTTATATTGGTAAAAATCCCTACTCGTTTCGTCTGTTGTGGAATGGTCAATAATATCATCTATTTTCCCAAAATCTATGGAGCTGGAAATTTCATTTCCTGATGGTCGAAACCCATATTAGAAGATTCTTTTCTAAAGTACGAATCAGCACCTCAAAGACAAGAACGAATTCTTAAATGCCCAACTACGGCAGAGGCCAAAATTTACTTTTCGCTTCGCATTTTGCAAGGAATAATTAATTCTGGTTTCCGCTGTTGTTTCTGAGTTGTATCAATTTATTTTACTCCTTTATTTCCTCCCCTTTAAATTAATTAAAGGTCCAAAGATAGGGAAAACAAACGAAATGCTTTTCATTAAATTTGAACAGGCGACCAATCTGGCTCTGGGGGATTTCATTGGTCGTTAATAGTGGTTACTTTAACATTATGTCTATGGGCAAAAAATTCCGTACCAAACAAACGGGGTTGATGAGAGGTGTGACCCTATGCAAAAGTTATCGCTTAGAAAAGTCTTACTGTATTGACGTAATTCTAAGACCAATTAGTATGGTGTGTGCCCATGATGAATCCAGGATTGAATTTTAGCCGACTGAACTGAATTACTCCCAATTTGGTTCCGAGCTTAAAGGCCTCACGTGAGAATAATATTTACTCTCGGTCCAATCAATTAGCACTAGCTGGTAAAATTTTTCTATTGGTTAGCATGTCACTGCTGAATTTTTTTCGGTATTTCTGTATGTCATCTTCATTCCCCACAAAGCCTCAAAGTTTTAATTTTTCCAAAATTTTTTAGATATTTTACCAATATAGCTAAGAAATAAAAAAAATTGTGCTATCAGCTAGCACTTGGTAGCAAAAGTTGTCTTTTGACTAGCATATCACTGCTGAATTTCTTCAGAATGCTTGTACTTCATCTTCAATCCCAGCCTCAAAAGTTTTCGCATATTTTATCATAATTTTTGCGACATTGTTTATTCATTAACATAGCTACCGAAAATAAACAATTCCCTTTAATCATAAACTATTAATTATGCCATAAAATACCAATTAATGTTTTCTATAACTATTATAAATCTATGCAATTCTTTGCTGGTTTCCAGAAATCACCAAGAACACACTATAAGGAGGTTGTTGCATATCGAGTTCCACCTTCGCCCATCCCAACCTTCCTACCTACAAGCATTACTTGCATCTACTTATCAGTTATATCAAGTTTTTTATCTGTCTCAAAAACCGGCGAGTTTGTTTTTTCTAGAATTCTCGCTTTGACGCAGCCATCTCGGAATAACTTTCACATACTTTACGAGAAGCCTGATTGACTGCTTTTACACACCTTTCCAATGCCTCTGTAAGTCAAGGAGAGTCACGAATAAATGCAAGAAGGGGCGAAATTTCTTCTATGAAAGCACGCAAGTCTTCTTCGGATAAATGTCGTGTCAAGGGTGATTCTGTTATTTCACATTAATACTAGTTCATAAAAACAGCATAATCTTCAAGCACTGAAATTAGTTTTTGGTATTTCAAACTTAAGGTCAGTTGACTGTTGTGATTTTCTTGCGAGTGCATAAAGAATTCTACATATACCTAGCTTCCTAATATGTGATCTTTGATCAGTAAGCATAACAATAAGTATGTTTTCTGGATGTGCAATGGCACCATTTCTCTAAATGTTTGAATCCACAGTTTCTTATGTCCACTGCTTAGGTACCGTGAGAAACCTATAGTTCAATGTAGGTGAACAGAAGCTTCATGATTCTTAGATTACATTTAATATAAAAACAAATGGGTGCATAAACTTTTATTTTAACTTAGCAATCTCCTTAAATTTTTCAGAAGGCTCTCTTGTGCTTATGTAAATTTGAAGCAATCAATTGGCAGTTGTGAGCCATCTGGCATGAGGCAATTTTCCTGGGATTTTATCAGCAAGGCTCGTGAGCAGTGGCTGAGATCATGAAGTAATGCTGATGCAAGAGCGGCAGCAGATCAATCCGCAACTGCATATCTGCTGTATGTTCTTGCAAATGTAGCCAGCTTTAGCCTTGTTTGGGGAGTGGAACATGATTGAGCAATTTTGTGAACGGCAACGTCATTGTTGTTACAAACTTTAACATTTTCCTCTCCTAAGATTTCAGATGGTTTTAATCCTTCCAACTGAAATTTACTGTCTCATGCTTTTTCTAACACTTGGTTCTTCGCCTTCTTTGCAGCAGTTTTTCGAAACTGTTGAGTGGTTTGTAGATCGACAATACCAATAGTCATTTCCAGCTCATATCTCTGATAGGTTATAAATTGATCTGGTTACAGTGGCACTTTCCGTCATTTCTCACTCCGGCACAATTTAAAGTCCAGGTATTTTCACGCAAGCAATGTCGAGAAGTGTTTTTGTTTCTTCTCAAAAGGTTTGAATATTATTTTGGAAATTTGAGAATCATTTCTTTCGGGGTAAGATTTGAGTAGCTCTAATAGCTTTTCGTGTTGACTTTTTATCAAAGTAATTATTCTCATATGATGAAGAATCGGAATTTATGTTTTACACCAAATTTCTTCTGTCTTAATATCAATCTCTTCAAAAATTTCTATCACTTTTGGTTTGCTATTGCCTGATCTCTCTCTTTGTACCCTAATCCAATTATAGTACTACAGTATATCACCACGTGTTGGTAGAACAATAATGAAACATTTAACCTGGTTTCTAGTCTCATCCATAATTCCAATTTCTAACGCACGAAAAAAATGAAACCTCTAATGGAAAGCTCGGAGCGAACATTAAGCTGCTGACGAAAATCACTCCAACTGAAAAGTCGAAATTTTACGTTCTATAGTACCCGCAAAAACCTTACAACTTTACGGTATCCATACTGCCATCTCTTGGGGAATTTCACATTTAAAAAGGCTTATCAAAACCTATGTAATTATAAACAATTTGCCACCAAATCTAAATTGATAAAATATTTGAAAAATTGTAGAAAAAGTAAAATTTACAGGCTCTTGCGGGAAATGAAGCTAAGCATAAATTCTGAAAAAATTCACCAGTGATATGTTAGTTAATATACAACTTTTGACACCTAATGCTAATTGATCGGAGACTTTTGATTTTTTCTCTCCACCCTAATAAACCCACCCTTGCAACCATTGCCATTGAATGCAGAATCAAGTTTAAGAATTTAAAAGAAATATCCTTTATTAAATATTTTTAGTCATACGAATTATACAATGACGAAGCATCCCAGATAGCAATTTTAATTTGCAGCGATCTTGCTCTGCAAGTCAGCCACAGCAAGAGTGCAAAGCTTGAATCAAGTTTGAAACAAATTAACGCAAAGAGTGTGTCACCACGCGTCAAGCTTATCACATGTTTCCCGCGTAAAACTCATTGCAAACTATAGCAAAGGCAGAGTACGAAGACAAACCTCGGATTCGAACCCCTGACATCCCGCTTCCTAAACCTGTCGTCTTAACCACTCAGCCAGTTAGACTCCGAGAGGAGAAGATAGATTGTGCTAATAGATCGTGCATGTTTACGATTTATTTTTAACTGTTTTCTTGATTTCATTAATTTTTTAAATTTTGCGTTGAGAATATGATTTGAAGTCAAAGAGAGAGCGATTTTCGCTAATAACTACGTTTTGCTAGTAGAATAAATTATGAAATTAGGGTTCAAAAGTAATTACTTCTAAAGTGGGACAAAGTGTAAGTTAATATTTTTCTACAAACTTTGACTGCTTTTCAGGTTTAATTTTGTTTATGAACGTTAAAATTTCAACATTAAGAAAAAGGCAATATAATTTCCTTTAAAGTGCGAGTTCTGTATTTAGTAAAAAGATGGAGAACTTATCAAATTTTTTTATGAAAAAGTTACTGAATTAATAAAAAGAAAGATGGTCTAGGATATGCTATTAAAAATCGGATGTTTTTTTTAAAACAGAGACAAAGATTATCGGTAAGTATGCTGTATCATCTTTGCAGAAAACTTGTTTTGCAATCGTGGTGTTAAGTTCTCATAACAGCTTCACAGAAAACTTGTTTTGCAAGTTGGTTGGTCGATTACGCTTTATTACTTTGCAGGAAGTTTGCTGCAAAGTTGCCACAACAAGTTTGTCATGACAAGCTGTTATCAAGAAAAATCAAACTTTCTGAAAGTATACATGATATCTGGGATTTTAAATATAAGTAAATTCCACTTCGAGACGTTCACGAATCTACACGTGTTAAATCTCAGTGAGCCTGAAAACACCGTTTTGGGAATTATGTCTGTCTGTGTACTTCATAACAGAGAAAAGCTCCTAACTAGCCGGATGAAATCTGGTACGTTGACATAACACCAGAATTCTAGATTCAAATCAAACTTAGTTTTTTTTGTAGTGTCTTACGTGATTTACAGTTCTATCACGCAAAATGATTAAAATGTTTTAATTCATGTTTTAGGTTCTGACTTTAAATTTCAGCGACGCAACTTTTCTTGAAATGACATTATCGCTTCCAGAAGGGTCTCCCTTTTACGACTGGAAAATAGATAAGAAATCTGAATGGGAAAGGCAGAGGATAAAACATAAGTAAGTAATTCTAGATTTCTTTCAATGTGCTTCTTCAGATGAATACAGCATTATTTGCAAGTGATACGAGAACTTTACAGCATATCTGCATTACAAAATGGTTTTACCTTTTACTTTTTCAATTACCAAAACAATGTTATCATTTGTGAGAGAACTTCGAAAATTTGAGCAATAAATACCGAGAGGAGTGGTCTTTTTACTTTATCCTATAAGAGAAAATATAAACTTATATACGAAGTAAAAGTGCACAATTGGTAAAAAAAATCGATTTCAAGATTAACATTTTAACTCGTGTGTTTCCTCAACTATTTAATTAGATAGCACCTACTTTTTAAAAATACGCTGTCATTTTAATTCAATTGCAGGGTAAAGGGTAGTTGAAATGTGACGTTCCCCACGTACATTTTGTTTTGAATTATAAAATCGATGAATGACTTGTTGCAGTGTAAAATTGCAATTAATTCTATGAAAGTTGGCGTAAGGGCAAACCAGTTAGGGAGTTAAAAATCTCTACGTTTAGACCGCTGTGAGACTGAAAAAAAATTCTGATATATGTCTGTTTTCGTCTGTTAACGCTATAACTCAAAAAATGATTGAACTCGGCGAATGAAAATTGATGTGTGGATTTGCACCAAAATTTTAGATTTCTATCATAATTAGGACCAAACTCGTCTATGGAAAGTTTGTCTGTTTGTCCTCTCGCGTGCATGTGATCAATGTAACGCCTAAAATGCAACAAAATTGATCGATAAAATTTGATATATTTTTCAATTCTCTGAATGGTAAATCTGTATCTAGTTTTAGACTGTGCTTTAAAAGTTTGATTGTTAGTCCCTCCGTCTATTGGTGAGTATATGAAAGCGATAACTTGAAAACGAGAAAGGTAGAAGACATGAATTTCTGTAAGTGATTTTTACACTCAAAAAAGAGCAACAGTACTTCTGAAAATTTTCGAGAAGAAAAGAATCGGATCACAAGACTGCACCGCGTCTGACAAAACAAATTGATTTCAGATGCACCGCTTCAGTTGCTTTGGTTGAATATATGCCACTGTTTCAAAATGACAGGTCCTTTCCTATATAGCTCCGAAACGACATCATCAGTCTTTAGATCGCATAATTTTTACTTTTTCAGATGGTTTAATAGATTGCGAACTTGATGAAACAATAGAAGATCACCAAAACACTCGTAGGAAATTAAACTCTACTAAACCAAACCAATCTGAATGAGGTATCAAACCCTGTCGTTGAAAAAATAAGTAACAATCATAGTCGGAAGAAAAAAGGGAAATTTATCCAATATTTAGATTAAAATTTTAAACATTAACATTCGCTTGCCCTCTATGTTGTGATTCATTTTCACGTTTGCTCGACAAATTACTAAAACTATTGATTTAAATATATATTGTGAGTTTTAATATCCTTACATTTGTAATCGTGCATAGTAACAATATCAGAGCGGCTCCTTATTAAGTGCCCAATATTAATTTTTAGTTCTTCTGCGTTTATGTAATATTCTGATTTGAGATTTTATCCTACACCATCAAGTTTGGCGCAGAATGGCCGAGAAAACAGATTTTACGCTATTAAACCCAAATCACTCACTCACCCCTACTTTTTGAGAAATCTGAACCTTCTGACACTGATTCTTCTTCCTTATTCTTCCTGACACTGATTCTTCTTCCTTATTCTTCCTGCTTCCTTATTATTCCTGACACTAATGTGGAGTAGAAGATTGGAATAATGATGTCGCATACGGTTCATCATCTCGCAACGATTCAAAATTGAATAGTATATTCCTTGGTAAAATTTCAATTGATTACATAAATAGATCAAAAGAATCTGATTGTTTTGTAAAAGAAAGTATGTACGAGTTTTCTGTTTTGTTTATTTGGGAAAATGTAGAACTTTCGCTATACCGACCGACTTCCGTTGCAATGTTTCGTCAGTGGGAATCTTCAACATTTCAGCACTCTATTTGAATATGTTAATTAAAGTTTGAAGTAGAGTTTTTTAATGTTGTGGTTTAAGGATACTTTGAAAATATTAAATATGACGTCCCTATTGCTGTAAGCTCCAATGTTTACTTAGCATAAGAGCCTGATTTTATGGAGAGTATATCATAATTGTTCGTTATTTCTCTTTTTGGCAACTTCTAAGGCTTGTTTGGCGGTTGAATTTCCAACCATACGATTTAGCTAACTACAATTGTTCCCTTTGTAATTTAGCAATTTTAAGAGACGTTTCTTTAGCCGTTTTAAATAAATAGAATTAAACGAACTCAAAGAATGCAGAATTCAACGCTTTGTGTACTAATGAAACAACTGGCCCGAACATGGCGGATGATGCAGTATACAACGGATTTAGCGAGTGCTCACATCGGAGATTTACTGGAAAACGGTCATTGACTCCAAAATAAATAGAAAATTCGTCCAATGATTGTGATTTGGTGTATGAAATGTATAATTTCATTCTTAATTTTTTTTTCTTCCTATCATTGCTTAAAGCTTCTATACAGGATATAATTAGAATTATTTATGAGTTTTTTAAATTTCAAGTGATTGATTTTATGCTTTTCCTTATTTTCTTTCATAGACGACATATACTAATCAGTTGTATTCAAGGGATGTTTCTAATGAACTGCTGCCTGCTAATCTACTGGGTGTTTTCATCGATCTTCCGCTAGTTCCATATTGTGATATCAGACGCTCTGCAACATACTGCGCTCGTTCTGTAAGAAGGGAATATAATTCTCAATAGAATTACCATCGAATGTGAATCATTAGTAAATGAAAAAAATTGATAGCTTCTGCTTTCTCTCAAATTATTTGTAACCAAATTACAAAATTTCATACTGACGGCATGATTGGACATGATTTATTTTCTCCCTTTATATATCTCAGAAAACCACACAAACAATATTAACATCCATCATACTATTCAAAACCAAACGTACAAATAAAAGTGTTTTATTAGATAAGCGTAAGAGTTTTTTAAAATTGAAATTAAAAAACACTTGTGAATTTTTTTTCATTATTGCTTGTTTGACGATCCAATGCTTTAAGCATAATACAAATCTTTTTCTCAAAATTAATTTCTAGAATCAAGAATTCATGCATATAAACTACAGAAAACATTCTCTCTACGATCATTTTTGTTTGATACGGAATTTTTGGCCCGCAGACATAATGTTAATTTAAACCTTCGAAACTACTACAAAAACTCCTCTTAGAAAGTGGAGTGGTCTTCCTTTAAACTTCAATGAAATCCATTAAATTCCTCTCTCTTTAACCTTGAACCTTTTATTAAGTGAAAAGTGATGGGGATAAATAAAGAACAAAAATCTCATACATTTAAAAGCACTGAAAGATCCATGCAGAAAGAAATTCTTTCTTTAAAAAAAGGAAATGAATTTTTTCTTTACAATATTATTTAATTTCACTTCGCCACAAATAAAGAATCAGAGCTTAAATACCATATTTTGTAACTTGAAATATGAAACCACTTTAGAGTTGCCAATCCCCCTTGAAATGGAAAAATGGATGTTGTAGAGGAATGATTCTCTCGAAAAGGAGTTTAGGAATGATTTTCCAGATAATAGCAAAGTTGAAGGCTTGATTGGTTCGTTTCGAATCTTTTTTCTAGTTCAGTCTTCAAATGCAGTATTTATACAAGGATAACCAATGATGTTTAAATGGGAACAGAATAATTCAAAATTCACTAGTAAGAAAGTGATTAGGTAACACATACAATGTGAAATACAAATTAGGTACAAGCATGCAAACTCCAAAAGAAAGAAGATAAAACATAACGGTGATAGTTCTAGACATTGTATATGTTACGTGTCAATGTATAAAATTGGTTATTATACTTACTAACCACGATAATTATGCAGAATTTTTGGTCATTGTGTATAAGTACCGCATAAAAATACCGAAATTATGAATAATAACCTTTTAAAGATGCAATAATTATGCATTATAACCAATTTATCTCACTGACCGTGGCCATAAAAGGCCGTATCAATATCTTTTTCAACTTAAATCTTTGAATAGCAATACTGAATTTTATAAAAGTTGAATATCCTGAGTACCCATCTGTACTTATAAATTAAATACGTAATTAAAATTGATATTCGACGATTAATTCTCGAAGATACAAGTTTAAAAATATAGATTTGTGTGGAATACCCCATCATTTTTTTTTTTTTCATTTAGAAAATGTCCTTGGGCAAATTTTTATGTTCCTTTACTTATTCTAATTGAATCTTCTTTGTTCGCATGATGTTTAACAATTTCGAGATCTTTCAGTGTTTGGTGCTTTGCGTTTCTAATTGGAACAAACATATTCAACATTTGTTACTCGATAATTTTGTCTTGTTAGTTCTTATGAAACATCAAGTTATGATTTGTTGTCTCTGAAGTTTTTATGTATATGTAAATGCTTTGACACCCTTTGTTCGTGCAAGGGTTAACATTATTAGCGTTTAAAACATTTTTTACTTTTTCAAAGTTGAAACATTAATTAAATTTACCAGAGATTTCGTTGAAATCTTGGTTTGCTCCAACAAATATTGTAACACAATATAATGCAATATTTATTTTTTGAATTTCACATTAATAGTACAGAAAGACATCCAAAAAGAAATGAAGAACAATTCGACACACATTACACAATAAAGTGTACAATTTAGGGACATATATGTTTTGACCCCTGTGTTCGTGGAAGGTTTATTTTGTTACTATTTGGAAGAAAAAAGGCGAATTGTTCTTTATTTCTTGTTGGATGACTTTCCTTTGCTAGTTATTGATTCTTTTGTTTTTGTTAGTTTGCGTTTTGTAAAACATTACAAGTTTCTTTTCTATGTTTCTGCGTAAATATGCATATTTTGTGTCGCATGTTATGTTTAATTAATTTTGTCTATATTTATTTTAACAGACATTTCTGTGTTTTAAAACTATGTTTTTTCAGTTAGTTAGTCAGAATGTCGCTGAAATAAACGACACCTTGATATAAATACAAATGTTTGAGTGTCGTCGGTTGAATTTTCTACCTTGTCTCGGAAGTTGTTCCTTTCGTATTCAATAGACGGCAGCACACACGCATGGAATTATAGTCAATACTAAATTAAGGGTTTTCACTTGAAGGGAGATTCTGAATATTTTACACATGCGTTATTTATTGTTAAGAAATTCCCGCTTTTTAATGTATGCAGTGCGAAAGCCATACACTGCAATTACGTCATTGTCAAAGAAAAGCCTGTTTCTATTACTAGAAAAATGGTACCACTGATATTGAGAAGGTTGGCTTTAAAATTGAAAATTAACTTACTAATCTGGCTTCCTTTAAAGGGAGGTAAAGTTTACTTCTATATAATTATTAGTATGTAATGGGGACTTCATTTAAAGGGAGAAAAATTGTACTTCAAGATTCCTTACTTCACATTGTTCCTAGCGTCCGTAATATAATCGTTTAATCGGCCCAGCAAGGGGCCGCAGCCCCCCCCCCCCCAATGGCTCACTAAATAACATATTTATGTCGCCCTGCGAGAACGATTATTGCACTCTATTGCAAATGTTAGGAGCAATCTGAAGGGAGCGCATTTGGCTTTATTTCTATTTTCGTAGTGTTTTGTTTTCTGTTTATTTCTTTATAATTTTTTTTTTTTTTTTTATTTTTTTTTTTATTTCAATTTTTATATAATTTGCATTTTTCTGCATTATTTCTTTCACTTTCGGTTTTCCTTATTTCATCTTTGCCTTTTTTCGTTAGTTTTCTGGTGTGTGTATATTTTTTTTATACTAAAAGTCTCGATTTTTATTTTCTGTTTCTATTGTTCTTTAATGTTGTTTTTCTTGTTTAATTTTCTAATTTTCCTTTCATTTTCTAATTTTATTTGATCTTAATATCAATTGTTTCCATATTAAGTCTTCAGTTTGTTAGTGTTTTTAATATTGTTGTTCTTTTTGGTTTCTCATTTTCTTTTTTTATTTGTTGTTTTTCTGCCTTAATTTTGCACTTTCGTTTAATTAATTATATATATTTATATATATATTTTCTTATCAGTTGATTTTCATCCAGCTCCTATAAGTTTTAGTTCGATTTTTAAGTGTTAAATAATATATTGTACTAGCAGTACCCGTCACGTGGTTGCCCGTGGCATATACTCTTCACCAAAATAAATTTAAAAAATGACCTAAAATAAGGTTTTGAAAACGAAATCAAAACAGAAAAATATGTTTTATTATACACTTCCAGCAAAAGTGCAACAAGTAACAAGTAACATGCTGAGAACGTTTACTTTGTAGGAAGATTCTCTTCGCATCTGCGATATAAAACTTTTTAAGTTATCAAGAAAAAAACTATTTAAAAATCGGAAAAAAATATTCTAACCTTTTTTGTTTTAAATCAGGGAGAAATATTCCAGTTATTACCTCAAAAAAGTTGAAAGAGATAACGAAATTATAATGCCGTATGCGGGGAAATATGTTTTAATTCTTAAATTTTTTCGGCAAAACTGACATTTTATTTTCATGTTCTCAAAAATTACTAAATTATATTAGAAGTTCGAATCAAACTCCATTAAAACGGTAATTGATTGTTTTATCCGATGGTACATCTGTTTGCTTAGTGCAATTATCAGAAACGATATTATGAATAGATGAGTGCGGAAAATAACACAAAACACCAAAAATTATTAAATGAAATATTTTCTGGATTAAATTTCTAATTCCGGATTCGAGGTGCATTAAGTCACCATTGCGACTAAGTGTGTGCCAAATTTTATGCTTGTAAGTGCGAGAGGCTCGTCTGGTTATTGCACACACAGACACATACAAACACTTCCTTTTATAAGTATACAGAAGTATAGATAATTATTTGTTCTATCTGATGGTGCATCGATTGTTTTCTACGTTCATTATTTCTCATGGACCGGCCAAAATCGTGTGCAAAATCACACCGAAAAGCGAATCAAACATCAAATAAAAAATTTTGTAGATTAAATTTCAAAATTAGGATTTCAAGGTGCATTGATTCACCATTACGATTGCATGTGTATTTCATGGCTGTAAATGCGATAGATTCTTCTAGACATCGCACACACACACACACACACACTCAGGCAGCAAAGACTGATCGGTAAATAGTTGGCCAAGCGCCGCCTTGATTGGTAAATGATCGGCATATTTCAAATGAATGGTTTTTAGATCGCCCCGATGCCGCGCTGCGACCTTCCTTTATCAGAAGAATAGAAGAAGGTCGGAAACGCTTCGCGAGCGATGGGATTCTTTTTTAGATGATTGGTTATTGGTCGGGAAGGCAAATGTAGAATCGTCTCATAGATGGCGCTGTGAAGAAACGTTGGACTTGTGTTTTTTTTTTTTTTTTTTTTCAATCTTCTTCTTTTGCTACCGGCTACAGGCGACTCTCCAGCTCCATGTTCTTTGCAATAATATCGCCGGTAAGTAAATACTTTACTTTATATATTTATTTGTGTATAATTTCATTACTAATATGACTTTATAATATTTCTAAATGCTAATTTAGCAGAAGATATTCGATACGGAAATTTTTGAACTAAATTGTTTGTTGTATGTTATTCATGAAAGAAAATATGTGATAAAAAAACAATATCCCTTTTTTTCGATTAAAGAATGAATTTAGTGAAATTAAAATTTTTAATTATTTTTAAGTTAGCCACAACCTGGCTAGAAGTGCGGTTATGAATCTGAATAATTTAGTGTGCTGTTTAAGTTTCGTTACTTTACAAATGATGTCAAATATGATTTAAGATCAACTTAAATTAATATTTTTAATAATATTGATTTGTAATATTGATACATAATGTGTAACTATGTTTTCATGTATGCGGAATTTTATTGTTTTGCCATTGAACCTTTATATTATTCGTATTCAGAATTATACCCTGATTATTTTGAAACATGTCCTGTGTTTTTTAAGTAGTTAGTTTTCATTTTATTTCATATTTTCATTTTCTCAACTATCATGGTGGCTATGAACCAACATGACGGCTCTGAGATAGCGTCAGCGCATTTTCACGATCCTTTGTAATCCATGTTTATCATTTTTGAATCGTGTCCTAAACATGATTATTTTTAATCTAGACATCGTCATGTTTTATTTCATACAAAGGGGTTATACCCCCTACTCGCTCAACTCGTCAACCCCCAAGAATCACGTTGTGATTCTTCTGAGATCACTACGTGATCCCAGCTCGCTTCACTCGCTCGCCGTACATTTAGGACTGTCTGCTAGTAATAGAAAATTATAATTACATTAATTACTAAAAGTGAATTTAAATTATCTGAAATAGATTAAACTTCTAAAATTTTTCAGCAATTACTAATAAATTAAATCATAAAATTTTTTAAATTAAAATTTCCTGGTAGCATATATATATATATGTAAATGTTTGAAAGAAATTTGAATGCTAAAATGTATAATTATTAAATGTTTACAAAATATAAATTATTTACATCAATCAGAAATCAGCCATTTAAAACTTCTTTGTACACAAAATTCAATATTTTTTCAAGTTTCATTAGCCCTAACTTTATTCCAATGAAATTCTAAATTTCCACTCTTCTTTATGAATTGTTGCTGAAAAAAGCTTCTCCACTTGCATACACACTCACTGCAATAATTATTTAGCCAAGAAAGTTATAACTCTTACCTCTGGGTAGTTATTAATACTTTAAAACCTCAGAAAATTTGAGTTACGAAAGATTATTTAACCCATTTCAAAATCTTTTAGCTTAAAAAGCACAGTTTAACGTGACAAATGTTTTTGAACATGTTCAGATTAACTATTCAGAATTAAAAACCATAAAAAATATTTACTTTCACCTTTTTAAAATTAACAAAATAGCTTTTTTTGAAATTTTTAAAAAAATTCTAAAAATTCTTGCCTTTTACACCAAAATTTTTATCATGCTCTTTTTTCACTGGTATGTTGATCAGATAAGCTTCGCCACATGAAATGAGGTGATGTGTATTATATAATATATATATATATATATATATATATATATATATATATATA